>JAXCGZ010008004.1:12500-25000 GCA_037179515.1 Halocaridina rubra
ATGATAGATCTATGTATGCAAATGGTAAAAAAATTTACTAAATTCGTAAAACTTTCAACGTCCTAGTGCCATCGCTTATCATGAATATATAAGTTTACGCGCACACCTGCAGTTTTAAATAGGGTCACACCGACATTTTAACACATCAGACCCTATTCCACGGGGAGCACTCAAATTAATATATCTCAAATTATGGTTTCTAACACATTAGGAAACTGTTCATGAAACTGATGTAAAATAATATAAACATAAAAAACAACTTGCAGAAGTAATGACTTTGACCCGATTTCTTAAACAGTGTAAACCTAGGATACCATATTGTTAGTTAGCTAGACACACACAAATGGATTTCATAAACGCATCTGACGCGGTTCTGTGTATGGCTAGGATCCCGTACATGGCCCGATTTCTTAAACAGTGTAAACCTAGGATACCATATTGTTAGTTAGCTAGACACACACAAATGGATTACAGAACCACGTCTGATGCGTTTATGAAATCCATTTGTGTGTCTAGCTAACTAACAATATGGTATCCTAGGTTTTCACTATTTAAGAAATCGGGCCTTTGTTTTTATACCTCTGTCGTAAAATGTATATTCATTTAGGATTTAGTTCTGAAGCAATACTGCCATATAAATAACTAAAGTCACGAAATCATTTCTATTACAGATAGACAACAGATCTATGCCAAGTGGAAGATGGAAGGTTACTAATTTGTAGATCAAATATTATTAATATGATCTTTACAAAAGGATAAAGTTTTTTTTCGGTGTGAGACACCGAATAAAGATAATTCGAAACCACAACAGAGTCAGAGGAAAGCTGCCGACATAGATTCATTCATCTTCAGAACAAAAGGAGTATCACATAATTCAACGAAACTTCGGTGTAAACTTAGTAATTTCCTCCAAACTTAAACCATTGATAAATTTCCTTCAGTAGTAACTGGTGTGATTCTTTAAGCGAAATTTCAGGAAAGTAATCCCACCATGAAAGATGAAATATTTTTTTTTTAAATAAGAAAAAATCACCATATCAATTAGAAGAGAAAAGTAGGCGTAATAATATTTCAATTTCTCTATATGTCAGTTAAATAAGGTGAAAACCCCTTTGCACAGCTTAATTTCAAACTTTTCCCATATCCCATTCTGCTACAAAGATGACGCGAGATTTTTCTAGTGAAAAGAAGAGGTAGTAATAAAATAAATAAGTAAATCGTAAGCAAGTGTATTAACAAATACGTGTATATATTGGCATAAACATTAACGCATGGTATACTACCATGTGACTTATTCACAACATTGGACCGTCGGGCATTATTTCCTTGGCATTATACTAAAAATTTATGAACTGTGTCTCAATAGATTATGTATACATTAGTGCCTTAGAACTAAAGAAAAAAAAATCCTCAGTGGAAAGACAGCATTTAAGAATATATAGTGACAGAGAGTTTTCAAATAAGAGTGATGAATTCGTGCATTGGTCAGTGATCATGAACAAGTATAATTTTGGGTTGTGAATGAACACGAATTTGTGGTCGTGAACTTATTAATCATACTCTTATATATTATTGTGATTATGAACTTGTCCTCACTAATAATGCATGTTATCCTGTTACTGAAAGCATTTTAAGTATTCAACGCGCTATCCTTAGTGTTCATCGCTTGTAGCCTTTTATCATAAACTTGTAACCAGATGTTCATAACTTAATAAGGCATTATATGGCATTAAAAACGAACTTAGAAATAATAAACTGTTCAGTATACTCAAAATGAGAGGAGATATTGCTGAACAGAGTCACTGCGAATGTCCAGCAAATAAACAATGAGATTATCAATTACTGTATTCATTGAGGTTGCTACATCAGTTTGATATTAAACTCAGCTAATTTTAAGTTATGTTCTACTATATCAACAAGAAAAATGTCAGCTAGGTATTAATAAGTGCCCGCGAAAATATAACGAATTAGGTATGGAATGTACTACAGTAATCATATATTTCTTGTCATTTTTGGCAAGGTCGGTGATGCTGCCAAATATATTCTCTTGTCCTGTACTTCAACTACACGCAACCATTCAAACTTCAAAAACAGGATCTGGAGTGGCAGCGTCTCCAGCGTAGGTCCACCCACAAGAGCTGTAACTCAGAAGAGCAGCAAAGGAGGCCAAACGCCACAAATCCATCCCCTGACCCTTGAATGGTACGATTACCTCATTTCTCAACTTAAAACAAGCAGTAACACAGTTTTTTCCACACTGATAAATGACTCTCTAGCTCTCATTTCTTGAAGACTCCTTATGGCCAGAGACATTTAGAGCAATCTAGGAAACACACTGTGGAAGACCACAACGTAAACAACCACACCCAACTACACAACAAACATTCCTGAAGGCTGCAGCCTAACCGAAACAGGTCAAGAATGACAAGGATATAATATGATGTACTGAGCCTTTTTTACTTATATAATTCCAAACTATACAGCTATCTACAACTTAAGAAACATGAAAGAATATCCTTCATAACAAAAGAAAGCAATGTAATTTTTTGCACCATCTGCAGATTTTACATAAAAAAGGTTGTAAATACTTTTGTGGGGGGTAATTGTAGTTATTTGCCAGGAATTAAATAATCAATACTCCAAAATTTACCAAAGCCTATTGTCATCTGATCCCATCGAATAAGTTTAATCTTACAGCTTTTTGTTCTATGTTGATCAGCATTTTTTAATCACTTTTTTTTCTCACTAGGTTAGACAGCCCCGATCCTTTGGATGTTTATATCAGAGAATAAACTTATGTTCTCAGTTAAATAGGCATCACTTCTTCTTCTTCGTCTACATCTTTTCCCACTTTTTTGTGGGGTCGATGTTTCTGGCCAGTTTTCTCCATTTGTTTCTGTCCCATACCTCATCACCCAACAAACCTTTAGACCTCAGGTCGTCATTGATGCAATCCATCCACCTACGCTTTGGTCTCCCTCTCCTTCTCCTACCTTGTAAATCCATTTCCATCACCCTCCTCCCAGCATACTGTTCATCCCTCCTAACGACATGACCATACCATCTTAGTCTACTTTCTTGTATCTTATCTGATATTTCTCTTACTTTTGAGATACCTCTACTTACCTCGTGTCTGATCTTATCGCTTCTTGTCACCCTACACATCCATCTCAACATCCTCATCTCTGCCACATCCAGCTTCCTCTCTTGTCTTCTTTATTGTTCATGTCTCTGCTCCATACATCATCGCAGGTCTCACAACTGTCTTATGCACTTTACCCATCAACTTAATCCCTATTTTCCTGTCGCACAGCACCCCAGACACTTTCTTCCAGTTCTTCCATCCCGCTTGTATTCTGTGGGTTATTTCTGACTCTAGGTCACCATCGTCTGTTACTGTTGATCCCAAATACTTGAACTTTTCAACTCTTTTCAACCCCTCCCCCTGCAAATTGACCTCCGAATTTTATTTTCATTACGGTAGCCCATACACATCATTTCATTTTTAAATGAGAAAATAAGTTAAGAGCAAAAAAAAAAGCCTCGACCTTTGTTTTCTTTACGAAATTATATAAAAACTAAACGCATGCTGTAGACCAATGGTAAAAGTTGATCGCAGGTGTTAAAAGACTAACTAATTGCAAATGTTATTTTTTTCTTTCTTTTCCTCCATTTTCACTTGACCACGAAGAGAGAAACCTTTGCTTTTGCTGAATTCTGTCGATGAGGATGAAAGGGAAAACTAGATCAATAACTACAATTGTGAACACGAACTGCGGTTTTATCTCTGCTTTATGTACATATTAATTTCGTTTCCTTCTCTTTATTTTGATAAGCCATAAAGTAGTTACCTGATGAAATAAATAATGTATAAAATTCATATATTTTCAATAAAAATAAACCTATTTACATTGGCGGTAAAGATTATGTGTCTGTAAATGAATATAAATGGAAAACCAAGAACTACACTTTTGTAATAAGTTGTAATGAATCCACAATAACGAGAAAGTGTTATTAAGATTTACATGTCCAGAAGTAACATTTTCACATGCGTGTGTGTGCCAGTAAGCCCGGAAACACCATCTAACACTAGATGCTCTTGAAGGGCTTCTTGGCTCCAGGCTAAAATATGCAGACGTTACCTGCACACTTTGGGCGAACAAAATATCTCTCATCGTATGGGAATTAAAAAAGTATATGCTACACCAAAAGCCCATGCTGAGACATGTATACTGAATCATAAACAAATGACCAATCCCATATCTGGCTCGAGAATTTGAAATATATGACGGAATAGGTGAAGGGTATGAAATCGGAGCAAGCTAATCAGATTATACTGTTGAAAATATCATATTTGTAAGCTGCCGTATGATCTAAATGCATGACTATGGAGCCTGTTAGTGTTGTTCAGAGGGTCATCATCTACTGACCAGGAATGGTCCTAGAACCTCAAATGGTGTCCAGTGATGGCACGATGACACAGTCATCAGGTAATCTTCATTTCTTGTTGCCATTTATTGGATTGGAAAGTGATGTAGCAATCTCTTTAGCAGCTTTCAGCTGATAAAAAAAAATCCTCCTAGAGGCTTATTAAGTCTTTATAAGTATATGATGGAGACTGAATTCATATGTTTTAAAGTCAACCATCAATTCTCGCTCCTGAAACATCCTAGTCGGATCATTTGCAGTGATGGTTTGTCTGATTTTTACCCAGCTAACATAAAATTAGTAGAATACCTTTTGTCCATAATTAAGAATAAATAAGTTGAAATCCAAGATGACAGAGCAGCAGAACTATTATAAAAAAGAGCCACCATGACAGACTTCTTGTTGTCAAAGATAAGTACAATAAATTATCCAGAGGTCTGTTACCAATGAGATAAGACAAAAGAGGAAGCCACTCAATATCGAAAGCACCTATTGTCTTCGATAAGCAAAATGGCTGAAAATCCTCAAGGGGCAGATGCCATCAGGCTTAATTCACAATGGAGGATAAATTAAAAATCCATTGCCCACGATAAGCAGTGCCTGACACTATCCAAGTAACAGGTAATAATTGGTGTTGAGTGCTTTATCAGAAGTAATTGTTCTTTTCGATTAGCAGCTTTTAATGAGTGTGACATTGGGAGAGGCAAGGAAATTGCCCTCATCGGTCAGCGCATCAAAAAATTACTGAGACAAAGAAAAAGTAGCAGCTGAAGAACAAGGCAGAAATAAGAGAACTATAATCAATAGGAAAAGGTTAAACCAAGCAAGGATGATATATCAGCAGGTTCAACATGACATAAAACCCGTACTTTTGTCCTCAGTAAGCAGAATGGAATAAACTCTCCAAGGGGCAGGTACGAGCATGCTACATTTATAATACTTGCTTAGGACATCACTAAATCTACCTGTTGTCATCAGTAAGCAATTTGGATATATCACTAAGGGGGTAGGCACCACCAAGCTCAGTTAACAACAGAAGCAACTTGCTGTGTTCGACAAGAATATCTGATTAAACTATCCTAAGTTAATGTGGAAGCACACTCCTGTGATAACAGAAGATGCTCAGTATTTCACCAAAACTGTCAGTTTCTTTGCGGTGAGAAGAAAGAAAAAACATCCCAAGAATCGGGTACCAGCAGACTCATGTAACAATAGAGTATACTCAGTATTTTAAAAACGCAGTCTATTGCCTTTGGTAGATAAAATGGATGAATCTAACAGTAAGTAATATGAATACACCTAAGCTCAGGATCAGTCAACATTGGCAAGTAGCAAGTACTTCACCAAAACTGTCTGGCATCCTCAGATACAGAAAGAATAGTTATCTAAGGATCAACTTCCAGCAGCATCACGCAAAGTTAGAAGAAACTCAATATTGCACTGAAACTGTTTGTTGTGCTTTATAGGTAAACCGAATGATACTACCATAGTGCTACGAGGAGCATTTAAGAACTGCAAGTGCTAAATACTTCAAAACTACATGGAGGATACGATATGGGATGCAGATGGGGTCAAAATATTCAAAAGCCAGTTACCAACAATCTCAGATTATATATTAGGTTTTCAGTACTTCATCATAGCTCCTTCTTGTCCTCGGAGGGCAGACATAATTTCAGAGCTTAGCTAAGGCTAAGTAAACTAACGTTAGCAAGTTTTCAGTACTACATTGGAATAGTTTTTTGTCCTGGATTAGCAGATAGAATGAAACTATCCAAAAGTTAGGTGCCAGAAGAAAAGGCTACAAATAGTTGGTTATCAGTTCTTCATCAATTGTGCCAACTGTCATCGGTAATCAAACACAATGGGACTATCCAATCATCAGGTGCAAGAAGGTGATCAATACTTCGCCAAAATTACATCAGTATGCAAACTAAGGGAAATTATCAAAGTTGGGTGACAGTAGGCTCGGTTACAAACATATGGCACTTCATACTTCAGTAAGACTGATTAATATCCTCTGCATAAAGAATGGATGAAATTATCTAAAGCTCATCATATGAGAAATATATATCTTGAAGAAAATATAAGTAAAAACATGAAAACTTGATTTTGGAAGCCTTATGCTACACTTGGTATTGGTGAAACAGATGAATAACATAGCAGATAGATACTAACAATCATTTTATTTTCCATTAACAGATAAGCAAGTGCAAGTAGATACCCATCATTGTGACACGGTAAGCATATTCTCTACCCCCGCAGAGCAGACAACACTTGCTTACTGTAGCAGAATGATTTGAGTACAGTATTTTCAATGAAAGACAAATGAGAAAACTTTTATATAAATGCCCAACACATTAAAGGTAATTACACCACAATGCACACTAGAATTAGAAGTAAATAAGGAAATTAGAGTATGTTTTGGGTTATTTTTCTTATACTATCTTATATCATATATAAAATTTCAGTATATACATTCCAATGAACAGTGAATATTAGGGCAACATATCTAGTTTTGGATAGTATATATTTGGTACAAGGTATAATCATATGATCTTAAGACACTTTTGAGCATTATAGAGCAATACTTGGAAAGTATAAACTATTCCAAGATTCTGGTAATAAAATGTGCATTTAGAAAATGAAATAAGAAAAAAATACTTAATCTCCTTGAAGGAACCCAAACCTTAACCCAGACCAAAACAAAAGAGAAAACCAAATCTAATGGCTGTCTTCTCCAAGTTCAATGCTAAAAACCACGTTTAAGGACAAATTTCAGGGAATAAATCTTAAATGGAAGCTTCCGTTAGCCTTCTCATGATTTCGCTCCTGTCATCAACTGGTCATCTTCCTGTGTAGATTAAAAATTACCTCTGAGGGGATATACGCCGACCCACAGGCTCTTCCTTTGCTCTCTCCAAGTAGTCGTACTTAAGAGGTTCTTTGAGGCTTTCAAACACCATTGCATGTCTTAAACCACCTGCACCATCAGGAACCAGTCTGAAAAAGTTCCGATTGAGCCAGAATAGTGCAGGAGAATCATCACAAGGAAGAGCTTCACTTCTGTATGAGCAAGACATCGTATCCTGAATGTAGAGGAATAAGGTTGCATAAATACCACTATAAAAAAAATGGCTGAGTTATCGGAAACTTCGAATATCACATGTTCAAGGAAAATTTCCGTCTTCTCGGTGTATGATATTTTTACATAATAATGTTGATGATAAAATTTCTAAAAAAATACTAAAAGGGATGACTCTCTCTCTCTCTCTCTCTCTCTCTCTCTCTCTCTCTCTCTATATATATATATATATATATATATATATATATATATATATATATATATATATATATATATATATATATATATATATATATATATATATATATATATATATATATATATATATATATATATATAAAACGGCATAGCGTTAGAAAGGACTACATAGTTTACTTTAGTCACAAGACACTGTGCTTCAAATATCTTACTTGAGGAAACTGTATAGAAAAAGCTTCTCCTTCAGCAGCATATATAACCAACTTCCTTGGACAAGCACCAGGGAATAAAAAGACTAACACTCGCTGATGAGGACTCACTCATGGATATGGATATTTTGTACCTTTTGGAAGATCTTTCGAACCATCGTCTTTTTGCAAAAGAGTTCCTCTTAGTAGTATTTATTTAGATGCCCATGGAGGAAGCCTCCTTCACACTCTCTTCGAGGGAAATATTTAAAACATGGTGTCTTGTAACTTGAGTAAAGTATTCACTTCTCTAGGATGCAATACACATGTTAAGTACGCAGGGATACTCTTTCGAACAGTAACAACTTAAACAACAACAACACACAGATATATATATATATATATATATATATATATATATATATATATATATATATGTATGTATATATATATATATATATATATATATATATATATATATATATATATATATATATGAATAATTTTTTTTTTTTTTACCCCGACCGGGACTCGAACCTGGGACTTATGATTACTAAGTCAAGGCGCTACCACTACATCATAAGTCCCAGGTTCGAGTCCCGGTCGGGGTAAAAAAATTATTCATGTTTTCACATATGTAATGTGCTTATTTGATATATATATATATATATATATATATATATATATATATATATATATATATATATATATATTCTTAATTCTATTATCAGACCTATATGTCTAAAAGGCAAAGTTTGCCAATGAAATAGTAATAATAAAACAACAACAACAACAACAACAATAATAATAATAATAATAATAATAATAATAATAATAATAATAATAATAATAATAATAATAATAATAATAATAATAATAATAGCGCGTGCAGATAGGTTTCATTTTTGTATTCCACACACCACAATTACTTCGATTTGAGGAACTAAGATAGTATTGCCCGTTATGGGACAAAATTTAGTCACTGTTGGTAGCAGCAAATTCACAGCAACCATAACTCACAGGTAAACTGAAAGGTCTAGCCGCTGGAAGGAGCTCCCATTTGATTCACAATGCTGCTATTTTAAAACAATATAATGACTCAAGTAGAACAGAGAGTTCAAAGGTCATTTATTAATCTTTTCCCTAGCTGGGTAGAGCAACGTACTGAATTAAATAATACGAATTTAGTTGAAGTGATACAAGGTTCAGATTTCAATAATATAAGCAACAAAAGCAACAAAGGGAATGACATAATTTTATTATCCTTCTAAATAATGCTTACCTCCGAATTGAGCTGGCTACATCTTCTGCTACAATGTGTATATTTACACAGTCTAACAATCATGAAGGAATGCATTGAAATCTCGCCATGACAGGGCATGACATAATTAATCATGAGAGACTGAGGAAGAAGAAGACCGTTTATGGTAGTCAGCTGCTGATAAAGACTAGATCAAGAGATATTCCTAATAAGAAGCCAGGGAAGAAGAGACATTATTCATAGCGCGAGCTTCACGTAAGGCATCAGTCTGTGATACCCCTTTTATTTTACTGCAAGATGAAATATTAACATTCTTCCATATCAAGGAAGCTGAGAAGGGAGTTTCAGTAAGCACACTTTGACTTAACATATAATCAATACATATCGTCTTTGTACCTGAATTTACAAAACTTCCGTCCGGATACATATATTATAATAGCAATATGTCTCAGTACCTGAACTTGTTTTTGCATTCAATGGGGCTCCTCCTGTTATTAGTCTTACTTTTGAATGAGTTAGTCGTCCATGGCAACGATAATGATACAAAAAAGTGACTCTCCAAAAAAATGGAACTTAATTTTCACTGGCACCGAAGTCTTAAGAAAACAGAAAAGGAACTGTTTTTAAAGCTTATTTCAGGTCCGAATGCCAAATTATTTCCTTGACATTTACACTATTTGAGAAAGTAAAGCCTGAGAGATGCAGATTCCTCGTCAGTTCTACAGGAAGAGACTTGGTAGTTTTAAAGACCGTAATGATAGACCACCCATAAGTTCTTGTCCAACAGAGTGATCTGAAAAACACCTTTTTTAATAATTAAAAAATCCTGAAGAATTTGGAAGCTTCCTACATATTCTTATGTAGTCGATAAATTGCGTGACACCATTGTTATTAAGTGAAATGGGAGGCATAAAGGAAGTGAAGGGATTAACCCTTTGTCTCTTTACAATACAAAGAAAAGGTAAGGCATTCAGATGAAGACCATTAGAAAGAAAGAGGAATGATAACTATGACTGATTTCAATACTGGGGAAATGCATCGGCAAAATATCTCTTGGTATCTTACTGTAAGGACACGGGTCAAGAAAGTCGCATTTTCTGCTCTTAGTAATGATGTCATCTTTTAAGGAGATCTCCATAGCATCACTCAATTACACGAGTAATGATCCAAGAGTATTCCATAGTGTTTGAGAGAGACAAAAATCGAAAGGATGTTTTTCTCATCCTTAATATTAACATCCATGACAAAGAGATGACATTTATAAAGAACAGATAACTCTAATACAATCCAACATTCAAAGAACAGAATATGAGCGCTCCTTTCCTGCTTTCTGTTACAATGAACCACTGCAAAGTAGTCAGGGTGGAACATATGAGAGTCACTCTTATGGTCTTGACCTTCTTGTCGGCTATGACAAGAGCTACTAAGTCCAATTTTTCGACAAGGAAAACTAGAAAGCTCGAGATTAGGTTCTCGATTATGCATTCCTGTTCATAAAGAGATAACCTTACCCCTATAGGAGCACATCTATGTAAGTTTTTATGTTTGGAGAAGTAAATTATAATGAATAATTCTACCTCAATGACTTGGAAGGAAGTATACAATATCAACAGAATATAACGGATCTGAAGGACTTGACTGAACATTTCTCAAATAAGGAAAAAATAGGTAGTGAAGATGTTGACAGAATGTTTCTGAAACGCCTTTAGCAGCTTCTCATTATGGCATACGTGTTCAAGTGCCCTATAGTCAATCTGAGATATTTACGTATAACGAGAGAGGAGGAAAAATTTTTGTGCTTAAGAATGATTATCCTTGGCGCTGAAGAAAGGAGAATTGTGACAAATATTCTTATACATTAGATTCTCTAACAATAAAAAGAATCATGATTGAATTCTCCAGCTTTATAATTTTCCAGCTTTATGAGGCAATGAAACTTCTAAAAATGTACATTTAGGAGGCGGTACCTTTACAAAGGTGCTTGAACTTAGCTCAAGAGACTCATGCCTCCATTTAAGCAAAAATTTCAATCTCATGCTAATGACGAACCTCCAAAACCACCATATAAGTAAATTTAATATTCTTGGAAGTTATATACAAAATGAAGGCCATGGAATGAATGAAACTAACGTCTTCCCTTGAAAAAAAAAAAATTCTTCCAAAGTTATCATAGCAGCATGTTAATTGCTACCAGTTAGATCTAAGGGTATTTTAAATGGACAAATTGTTTATTAGAGATTTGCTCGTGACCTATGTAAAAAAGAGCAAACCTTAGAAAGACACCGACACAAGGTATATTCTAACTCCTTGAAGTGTATAATCCTCCCTGAACTTATCAGAGAAAGAGGGCAAAGGGTTTGGGAGACGACTGAGCTCATTTCTCTTGAACTCTCCTTTTTACTGCCGAGCGAAAGGCACTGGGGACAGATGCGAGGGAAAGAGAGCACATTCTCCTGGATGACAAAGTAAACCAGAGGGCGGAAAGTTTCAGTGTCATTAACTAAACAAGTTGAAGTAATAATGACCCGGTTTTACGTCACAGACTCCCTTTTACATTGAGGGGGACGGTGCCTTTTTCGAAAGACTTTGGTTTGGCAGTTACCTTGAGTGAATGCCCTTTCTAGCCTCAGACCGTGGCGGGTTTCGAACCGACGACCTGATGAATCATAGCCACATATGCTATCCACCCGGCCAAGGCGGCCACAAGCTAATGTGATAACAATGAAGAAAAATATGTAAAATGTTATCAGGAATGTGGGTATCGAAACCGATATTGGGAAAAGTATCAGATAAAAACGAAAGACTACGTGCATGAAAGAAAATTTAAAGAGAAACACAAAACCAAGATGAAATGAAAGAAATGTTGGATAATAAACAATATCAACCTCAAAACTGTAGCTATTGACCATGTATTTTAATTCAAATGTATGACGTGATTTATGGATAATTCACAAAATGTCACTAAAGTTACCAACCTATATACTTGCAAAAAGCAAAGAAAACACCAAAAAACGTATAGCCAAAACACTGACTCTGTTCTTAAAGGGGGGTTTACACGGTCAAACGGTTCGTCGAACGCGGTTCGACAGATAAGTGTTTGAATTGATGTTCGAACGTGTGAAAGGGGTATTTGGTTGTCGAACACGTTCAAACGGTTCGTCGAACGCGGTTCGACAGACAAGTGTTTGAAGTGATGTTCGAACGTGTGAACGGGTATTTGGTTGTCAAACACGTTCAAACGGTTCGTCAAACTCGGTTCGACAGACAAGTGTTTGAAGTGATGTTCGAACGTGTGAACGGGGTATTTGGTTGTCGAACACGTTCAAACGGTTCGTCGAACGCG
>JAXCGZ010008004.1:30000-45000 GCA_037179515.1 Halocaridina rubra
ACACACACACACACACACACACACACACACACTGTGTGTAGTTCTAATGATGAAGATAGTTTCCAGTATGAAACAGAGAAGAGCTTTGCCATGCTCGGTAAGAGGAAGACATCACATTTCTTTTATAGACCCTTTCCCTGGCTCTCACATGCATCCTCCGCTTAGTAACCCATATCCTAGTGCTACTGACAACGAGCTGATATGCAATGTGGCAGCTTAGCTTAAAAAAGTATTGTGGCAGCTCCGAATGGGAGCCAGTGGAGGTAGGCTACGAGCTCTGGCATAAAGATAAAATGGAGTCTGGAGAGTGTGGTTAAACTCTTCTCTGTCGAAGGTTTTAGTTCACGGGGATCAAGTTTATGCCTGTGCAAACCCGGTAACAAGCCCGGGTTAGATGGGAAATAGGTCCTAGTATAAGTATCCTCATTAAGTTTTGCCCCTCAGAATCATAGGCCCATACTAACTAATCCCCTACTCTCTCCCTCTGGTCAAAGCTCCCAAGCAAGAAGCCCGAACTTGATCCTCCCACCCAAGGAGATTAACATAGCGAGTTTCTCAACCAGAACTTGTTGGGAACAACAGAGATTCTGGCCAGACTGCATATTCTTAGATTTTTGGGACACATTTGATACAAGGGAAACCTAATTAGAATCTACAAGTAATGGCAAGAACCGGTGGAAATGTCATGGAGTGGATACAAACTTATTTAGAAGGAAGGGAAAAGATAATAAGTGTAAGACATGTAGTGTCTGAGTGGCGAAAGGTTAGCAGTAAGGTTCCAAAGGGATGACTTCTGAACTCTGTTCTGTTCCTTATATGAGTAAAGTATGCTTTTTTTAAATATGTCTGCATATGATACAAAGATTGTGATAATAGTAAAAGACGAGGATTACAAAGAATACTTCAGGATGGCCTAAATAGTATACGTGAGCGGTCAGACAAGTAGTTATTGAGAGTCAACACTTCAGAATGTAAGGTAATGAACATGGACAGGAGTGCAATAAGGCCCAAGTTAAGGTATCTCAATAGCAGGTGAGGAACTTCAAAAAACACAACGAAAGCAATCTAGGGGCAATCGCTATAGCAGATTTGTTTCCGGAAATGCATATAAATGGCATAACAAGGTCAGCATATGCTCCCTTAGAAAATAGTAAGGTGGCCATCAGGTACGTGGAAAAGGGAAACTTCATAAATATATATATGATACTTATGTGAGACCATATATATAATATATATATATATATATATATATATATATATATATATATATATATATATATATATATATATATATATATATTGAAGAAAGTTCAAAGACATCCTACAAAGCTGGTAACAAAGAAAAGTAATCTCAGTTATGAGGAGAGGCTGCGTGAGTTTGACATATCATTCCTCGAAGCTAGAAGGAAGAGGGAGATACAGTAACAGTGTTTAAATTCCATCATGGGTTTGACAAAGTGGACAGGGAGCGATATTTTGATACAGATAGCTCTAGAGTTAGAGTTAGAGTTTGAAACTTCCTCAGATCACTTCTTTGCAGGATGTAAGGAAGTACTTTTTAATTAATTTAAGAATGGTTGATAATTGGAATTCGCTAAGTGAGGAAACAGTAAATGTTCAATGGATTCATACTTTTAAGGAGAGATAAAATAAGTGTCAGTGAGTAAAAAATGAAAATGATAACGAGACGGGAAGCTAGGAGCATAGGGCTCCTACTCGTAAACGTTGTTGGATGAATGACCTAATCAGGTAAATACACACACACACACACACACACACACACACACACACACACACACACACACACACACACACACACACAACACATACACACAAATATGCTTCAGTCTGTGTGTGTATACCTCTTCCGTCTTGCCATGAACGCCGTGGAAGTCGACTAAACGGATCGAAGCAAGGGAACTGGGAATCCCCTCCTTTACAATTTTCTCTTGCAGAGGGTCAAGGATATGCTCTGACTCGGCCACGTTCTTAGAGAGGGAATTCTGGCTAACGCGCGCCCGTGCGTGCGTGAGTGTATATGCGTGTGTACGTATGTGTATACCTAATATAATATAATATAATATAATATAATATATATATATATATATATATATATATATATATATATATATATATATAATATATATATATATATATATATATATATATATAATATTTGTCTGTATTTATGTAGAGGTTGGTCCATGACATCAGCACCCGTTACGATACCAGAAATGCAAGTCTTTGTCACTTAAATAGGATAAGCCATTACAGCTCGATGTTAACTCTTCCTTCAGTTATGGTACTTTCTTATGCCTATATCTACACAGAATATTCTGGCGTATTCATTACACATCTCTTATTATCATTCTACATCTGACAAATCATAGCACTCCCCATCTTTATTTTTCTTTTGTTTTAAGCTTTCTTGTGCCTGGGCGAGATGAGGGTAATTTTCTTTGCTCGTCCCGGTGTCACGCTCATAAAACATATAGCAATTGCTTTTTATTTTCATGATGTTATATATCTATTTACGTAGAAATCATTTCCGTTACCAAATGCAGAGGGAAAGAGAGAGAGGAGAGAGAGAGAGAGAGAGAGAGAGAGAGAGAGAGGAGAGAGAGAGAGAGAGAGAGAGAGAGAGAGAGAGAGAGAGAGAGAGAGAGAGAGGTAAATTCACATTTTTTTTTTTTTTTTTACTTCTGACCTTTACGAAGAACTTAACCTTTTAAGTGGTTCACTATCATGGGATCATGAACACTCCTCTCCCAAATCCCGGACTATGGAAATGACAACCTCAAGAGATAAAATTATCAGAAAAGTATTTGTCCATCCCTACAAAATATTAGACAAAGTATTTAGCCACTTCCAGTATAACGTTTTTTTTTCAGTGAATTGACAAAGAGCTGTCTAGACATTTTTTTTTTATTAATATTTTGGGATAGAGTAATGACCAAAGGCGTTAGTGCTATGAGGATTATTTTTTATAAAACTGTCTGTGTACAATAGCCTATTCCTTTTTAATATGTTACCAAAAGCAATGCTATGACGCTCATGAAACAAGTAATGACAGAATTTGGCGTTTATACTACTTTTTCACATCCACAGGTCCTTTTTTTTTTCCAATACATGTTCACCACCTTTGAGAGCAATAGTACATGAAAGAGCTTGATTTTCAAAAAGGTTGAGAACCCGTGAAAACCACTGCAATTTTCCTTTTCAAATCCATCTCCAGGTCATCGAGACGAGTCTTGGAAGAGGAAAATCAAATTTTGAGATTAATCTCCTGCTCACACGCTCTCCATATACACAATCTCTCAAAAGTAACTAACCCCCCATTCATATATTAGATTGCTTTCACACTAAAGTGGCACATCGCACGTGGCACGCCAGTTGAAAACGAACATCCGGAAATATATGAAACCTTTCACAGAGAAGAGCGTGGCACATGGGACGTGTCACGCCTCTTCTGTGTGAAAGGTTTCATATATTTCTGGATGTTCGTTTTCAACTGGCGTGCCACGTGTACGACGTGCCACTTTGGTGTGAAAGCGGCCTTAAAGTTCAACCTTGTACCACTGTGAAAAAAATACAGCTGAGTTCTGGGTATCTTAGAATTAGCCTCTTTCATCTGAATAGAAGTCAGTTGTTTGATTTTTTTTTTTTTTTGGGGGGGGCGGCAAGTTTTTGATAATCGGCTTTTTCCGTTGAACGTTTAATCTTTATTACTTTAAGCAACTCAACAATTATTTACTGGCAAAAAAAAAATCCTTTGCTTTTCCATCTTAGCAGTTTTCTGTATCACTGTAAAAGGGGGTACAGACGATCATTATTACTGTCAGTAAAATACTGACACTATTCTATTGGTGTGAACTACTTCGTCCATATGATGGACACACCGACAGTAATAATGACAGTACAAGGAAATACTGTCAGTAATACTGATCGTCTGTTTAGCCCTTAACATATTATTTAATCTGTTTATGTATGTATGTATGTATGTATGTATGTATGTATGTATGTATGTATGTATGTATGTATGTATGTATGTATGTATGTATGTATGTATGTATGTATGTATGTATGTATGTATGTATGTAAGTATGTATGTAGTATGTATGTATGTATGTATGTATGTATGTATGTATATATATATATATATATATATATATATATATATATATATATATATATATGTGTGTGTGTGTGTGTGTGTGTGTGTGTGTGTGTGTGTGTGTGTGTGTGTGTGTGTGTGTGTGTGTGTGTGTGTGTGTGTGTGTGTAATATATACACCGATATTTGCTGTGTCATAATAAATCTCCATGAATGAAGGTGGACACAGACAGAATGGAACTAGAGAATTAACACAGGATGACCGCTGTAGTGTAATGATTAGAGCACTCGACTCCAGAAGGGACAACCCAATATTCGAGGCCACTGCGAAGCATTTGGAATTTCATCCAGCCCCATTTCCCCAGCTCCGACTTGTTTGTGTTCACCCCAATTCAATGGGGATTAATAGTATCACATGAAAGGTCAAAAATTCTCTCTCTCTCTCTCTCTCTCTCTCTCTCTCTCTCTCTCTCTCTCTCTCTCTCTCTCTCTCTCTCTCTCTCTCTCTCTCTCTCTCTCTCTCTCTCTCTGGTTCTAGATCTTCTCATCTTCAACCTTACTGCTTCCGGTCTTATTCCATTCCAACAACTTTTTATATCTGGATCCATATTTCATCAACTCTCTCCTCTTTCCATCACTTCTCAATCTGTCATTTCACTAGCTCTCAATATGCAACCGTCTACTCAGTCACTCCATCCACTTTAGGTCGGCTTTGCCTCGACCATTGATTCTCAATCCAGCATTCCATGGTTAAATAAATCATTCACTTCTGTGTCTCATACGATCTTTCGTTAGTTGTAAATCTTTCACTCATCATACAGTCGGTTCTTTTTTCATGTCATGTCCGTTTCTTCCACTTTTATTCAATATTCAACCTGGTATCTTTGCTAAGTTTCGATTAATTGTTTTTTTTCTTTGATACCCCATATCTGCGTTCCTAGCCAAGTATCTTTAATACAGTGACAATACACTTAAAATTAGCTTCTCAAAGGCCTAGGCAATTAACCTCTTACCAGCTTACTACAATATACCTCAGTGCGCCAAACATGACATTAGCTTTGCATAACTTGAACTACTTCATATCTTAATTCGCAATAACAGATTTCAAGGCCTTAGTATGACAATCGTCTAAATTAAAGAAAAATAATAAAAAAAGAAAATGTAGATCGTCTCAATTTAATTTTTTTGTTTTCAATGGCTCCTGAATGAACAAATTCTGCAAACTGACAACAGAAAATTATGTTTACTGCAAAATGTTCACTTATCACTCATTTTATCTCGCTGATATCAGTCAAATAAAATAAAATAAAATAAAATATCTAATTGCTTAAAACAAAATCGTTCTTTAAAAGTTGGGAAAATAGTTAACCATCACAGTACTAAGTGGAAGTTTGATTCTCACACCTCTTCCTGTTGTGGACGAAACGGCAAACTGATGTTGCGTCCAATGCAGATCTCGTATATATACTTGATTGACCTTTCCCCTTCCCCCCCTTTACTTTTCTCTGGTCTCTTTCTTCTCCCTCGTGTCCCACCCACTTTCTCAGTTTCGGTGCAGAATAGAATGACCTCAAATGGCCTAAGAGTCGTCGACTCCCGGAACACTCGTTTTAGAGGAGGGGGTTATCCTAAGCAGGTGGGCATGAGAAAGTGAGGGAGGGACAAAGACTCCTAGACTGCTCGAGTAAGGGCAAGGCCAAGGTAGCTGGGAGATGAGTAGGGAGGTCTGGTAAGGACATCGTATGTAGAGGGGGTGCAGGGGAAGTAACCCAATGCAGGGTTATCGGTGCATGGGAGGCAAATTGATGGGTGAGAGGGTGTCCCCTGGATGTCTTAATGGCAGTGCATCAGTGTTAGCGGTCAGTTACCTACAGTTATAACTGTTTCTCGCAGGAGTGCAAGGATAGCTTTTTCCATTCAAACGGTCTTTACTACAAAGCGGTTGAGTACACAGGACTGCACGTCTGCAAAGCTGGAATAAATTTTTCGTGTGGAATTTCTTGTTGACTCTCTCTCTCTCTCTCTCTCTCTCTCTCTCTCTCTCTCCTCTCTCTCTCTCTCTCTCTCTCTCTCTCTCTCTCTCTCTCTCTCTCTCTCTCGTGACTACTGCCTTGAACAATCACTATTACTCTTCTGTTTTAAATCCCTAACCTCTCGCATGCCACCTCTTTAGTGTATATTCCTATTTGTATTAATTGGAAAGGCCCATATGCTCGTAACTTACCGTCTCCGGTTCTTATATAATATAATATATATATATATATATATATATATATATATATATATATATATATATATATATATATATATATATATATATATATATATATATATATATATATATATATATATATATATTATGAGTGTGACACCGGGACAGGCAGAAACTGCCCTCAATCAATAAAGGCCCGGGCACGAGAAAATACCAAGACGAAGGAAAAGAAAAGGTTAAGGACAAGGCAGAGATGAGGTAATGTCACACAAAGGAAAACGACAGACAGAAAAAACAGTCAAAGTACAGAGGACCCAGAGATATGGAGGACTAGGCTCTGAGATGACGATAGATCTGCTTTTTGAAGGACGAAAGGTCATAAGAATTAGGAAAGACAGAAGAAGGAAGAGAGTTCCAGAGTCTGGAGGTAGATGGGAAGAAGCAGTTGCTGCACCGACCAATCCGCGAGCTACAAATCTCCACACAGTACCTGTGAGATGAGGCCGCTTGGCGAGTGTTACGCGGCCTCGGCAGTGGGGGTGGGATGCAACTCGCCAACTCATCAGAGCAGCGATGGAAGTAGTAGCGATAGAAAAGAGAAAGGGAAGATACCTTACGGCGAAGAGAGAGAGAATCCAGATTAGAAGTAAGAGAAGGATCATTAATGAGTCTGACTGCCTTAGATTCAACCCTATCAAGAAGATAAGTATAAGAAGAAGCACCCCAGATGTGTGAGCAGTATTCTAAGCAGGGACGGATAAGACCTTTGTAAATTTTAAGTAACTGCAAAGAGGAAAAGTAATGACGAAAACGAAACAAAACCCCCAATTTTTTGGATGAAGATTTAGAAATTTGGATTATGTGATTCCTCCAAGACAAGTTAGAGGCTATATGGATTCCTAATATGTTGATAGAATTAAGAGGGTAAATTTCGTTAGTTTCGAAGACAATAGGGTTATCAGGAGGAAAAGAAGATAAAGAGATAGCCAGAAACTGTGTCTTGGAGGCATTGAATTTAACAAAATTTTGAGTGCCCCACTCAGATACTCTCTGCAAATCGGAGTTAAGAGTAGAAGAAAGAGTGATACGAGACTGATCACGAGTAACAGATGAAGGTTGTGAAGAAAAGGCAGAGGAAATGTGAAGGGTAGAATCATCAGCAAAGGCATGAAGAAGAGAGGAAGATGGGGATTGTAGAAGATCATTGATAAAGAGAAGGAACAGAGTAGGTGAAAGAACAGAGCCCTGTGGAACACCACTGGTAACAGAGAAAGGGCTAGATGTTGTGCCATCAACAACTACAGATATAAAACGGTCAGTAAGAAAACTGGAAATCAGAGTACAGAAAGAAGGGGTAAAGCCATAGGCAGGGAGTTTGGCCAACAGAGCCTTGTGCCAGACTCTGTCAAAAGCCTTAGAGATATCAAGGGCGACGACAAAAGATTCCCCAAAGTTTCTCAGAGAAGATGACCATACATGAGTAAGATAGGACAGGAGATCACCTGTGGATCTTGCCTTGCGGAAGCCGTACTGGGTGATCGGAGATAAGTGAGTTATATTCAAGGCATTTCAAGAAGTGAGAATTGAGCAAAGTTTCGAAAACTTTAGCAATAGAGGAGGTTAGGGCAATAGGTCAGTAGTTTATAGGAATAGAGTGGTCACCCTTCTTAGGAACAGGTTGAACTACAGCATGCTTCCAAGATGAAGGATAGATACTGGTTGACAGAATGAGGCGAAAATACGGCAAAGCACGGGAGCCAATTCATGTGCAAACTCCTTAAGGAACTTTGCAGGGATACCATCCGGACCAAATGCCTTGTGCACCTTTAGCGAGCGAAGAACCTTATGAACTTTGCGTGAAGAAAGGATAAGGGGGGGCATAGGGTTAGAGAGGGATAAGGATTGAGGAACAGGTGTGCTGGAATCGTTTATAGAAGAGTTGGCAGAAAAATGAGAGCCAAAGAGAGTGGCTTTGTCAGTGGGAGAGCAAGCTATAGAACCATCAGAATGAATGAGAGGGGGAAAGCTTGAGTTAAAGAAGTTTTTGGAGAGGTTTTTGTCTAAGGACCAGAAGCATTTGTCAGTGGGAGAGGAGTTAAGGTCATCAACTTTCCTTCTTATAAAGGAAGCCTTAGACCTTCGAATCTGAGAGTACTGCGATTCCTAGCTACAATAAAAGCAGAGTGAGTTAAATCGGAAGGAGAGGATTGGTAAGATCGGTGTGCCCGATTCCTAGCCTGCATAGCCATGGAGCAGGCACGGTCAAACCAAGGTTTAGGGGGAGAGAAAGTTTTTGTAGAAG
Source organism: Halocaridina rubra (assembly GCA_037179515.1). NCBI lineage: Eukaryota > Metazoa > Arthropoda > Malacostraca > Decapoda > Atyidae > Halocaridina > Halocaridina rubra. Next base: position 38,628 of record JAXCGZ010008004.1, read on the forward strand.
AGGGGATGTATGCCTCCATTCCCACGGTCATGATCTCGGCAACCTTTAGAGCTACCTGATCAGGGTTGCGGGACCGAAAGCAGTAGTCATCCCATGGGAAGTCAAAGAGAAAGTTATGCAAATTTTCATGTTGGGTATGCTCAAAGAGCAAAAGGCGGCGCTGAGTAGGAGGGATTGGTGGAGGGGGAGCGAAAATGGAAGAGACTGAGATCATAAAGTGGTCAGATTTACCAAGAGGGGAAAGCACAGAATAAGAGTAGTTTGAAGGATTAGAAGTAAAAAATAGGTCAAGAGTGTTTGAAGCATGTTCGTGACGATCAGGACGCGGGTAGGATGTTTGATAATTTGCTCCATATCGTGAGTAATAGAGAAAGCAAGGCCCTCGCTTCCTCCCACATCTGTGTGAGAAGACTGAAACCACTCACTGTGGTGTACATTGAAGTCTCCAATGTAGAGAACTTCAGCATGTGGGTGAGAAGATAGCAAGGACTCATGGCACGAGGACAGATATTCAAAGAAAGACACAAACTCGGTGGTGTTTGGAGAACAGTAGCAGAAGCAAAGGAAGATAGTGGTAGTGGAGAGATAGACTTTTAGCCAGAGAACATCAAAGTCAGGAGATTCAAGGTCCATGAGCCTCGCAGTAGGAGTGTTAGTGTTGCAGTATGCACAGACCCCACCTTTGGAACGAAAACGAGTATACAGATTATAGTGAGAGATTTGAAATGGGTCAGTGGAAGCATGTATAGACAGCTGGGTTTCAGATAGGAGGAGGAGGTTAGGGAGGAAAGTGCCCAGGTGATGTTCCACAGACGAAAGATTAGAGTTCAGCCCACGAATCTTAGAATAGTGAAGAGTGAAAGAAGCAGATCTATTGGGAGGTGCAAGGTTAAGAGCAGAACCATTACTAGCACCAGGCGTGTCTGCCCTCAAGCCAATAATGGAGTCAACATGATCCCCGGAGATTCTTCGCACCCCTCTGTGCCGGGTACTGGGGGCCATATATATATATATATATATATATATATATATATATATATATATATATATATATATATATATATATATATATATATATATAGCCACATTTCACATCTTTTCTTTAAACCAGTGGTTTCCAACCTATTATTGGCCATGCCTCACATAAGTATCTCTAAAATCCTGATTCTCCCTGCGACTGAAAAACTCGAGTGTGGGGAGACGGAAAGTACCTTGTGGACCAATAACCTATGTACATACAAACTCATATATTTTTCTATATGCATACTGTATTTGCACCGTATGTATTAACTCGCACTCACACTCACACAGACTCTTTGCGAAAAATAATCATTGGTAATAACATATTCTCGTACTGACACCCTTGAAAATCAAATTGCCCCCTGTGGGGAGTGCGCCTCAAGTTGGGTACAACTGCTTTAAATTATGAATGCATTTAGCAAGAGCAATTTTCTCATTAAATTATTTTCCATTATCAACTTGTTTTACACTGTGTGCGTATTTGTGTGAGCCTGAGAAGACACACACACACACACAGAAAGAGAGATAGATAGATAGATAGATAGATAGATAGATAGATAGATAGATAGATAGATAGATAGATAGATAGATAGATAGATAGATGAGAGAGAGAGAGAGAGAGAGAGAGAGAGAGAGAGAGAGAGAGAGAGAGAGAGAGAGAGAGAGAGAGAGAGAGAGAGAGAGAATCTTGTTTTCATTCAGGGGTTTCATTTCACTCTTAGTGATTTTACTTAGTCCATAAAACCTGCAAAATATCAAAGCGTTCTTTACTAATATTAGGTGCAGGGTGGTAAATATTCTTTGCTACGGGGTATAAAACAACTAGTTATAGTACAGAACAATATATTACACTAATATATTATTGTATCAATAAAGAATCTCCTGCTCTCAATATTTAGTGTAGGAAACTTTGCAAGTCTAACATAACCTGCAATATTGAGGGGTATAAGCTACACATTCAATACTTCTTCGTGACTTTCGAAGGAGTAATGCATATTCCACCCACCTGAGGGAGGGGGTGGAATATCTCCTCCATGTTCCCTTGCGCGTCGTAAAAGTCGACTAAATGGGGCGGAGCGGGGAACTGGGAATCCCTTCCTGCGATCGTCATTCTATTGAGAAGTTGGAAAGGCAGGGGTAATCTGGCAGGAGATATCCAGCCAGAACCCTAGTAATTGTGTCTCTGAATGTGCGTGGTTGTGGTGTAAGTGAAAGTAAGAGGTGGGAGATAGGGAGTATGTTTGTGGAGAGAAAGATGGATGTGCTTGCCCTGAGTGAACTAAGATGTAAGGGAATGGTTAAGTGACATATGAGAGTTTGGTAGGTAGGGTGTTTGGAGTTGGGAGAGGGTAAAGAAGAGAATTACTGGATGTGTTAGTAAGTGAAGAGACAAATAAGCATGTACTGGAATGGAAGCAAGTATCATCTCGAATAACAGTGGCTAAAATGAGACTGGGATGCGAGGTGTGGGTGTTTGTCAGTGCACATGACACTGGCTGTGAAAGAAGTGAAGAAGAAAGAAAAATTTTGAATGAAATTGAACGAGTGTGGGGAAGACTTGGGAATGAATGTGAATGTGGTGTTGATGGGAGGTTTGAATGCTATAGTAGGGAATGAGCCAGTGGATGGTGTAATTGGGAAGTGTGGAGTACCTGATAGGAATGAGAGTTGAGAGAAAATGATGGATATGTGTATTGAGAGAGAGAGAGAGAGAGAGAGAGAGAGAGAGAGAGAGAGAGAGAGAGAGAGAGAGAGAGAGAGAGAGAGAGAGAGAGAGAGAAGAGAGAGAGAGAGAGAGAGAGAGAGAGAGAGAGAGAGAATGTTGATTGTTATTATTGTATTTAATAATAAGGATGCACACAAGTATACATGGGTCAGATTAGATAATGGAAAAGCAATGGACAGAACATAATGTGGTTTATGTTATGGTGGATAGGAGGGGTGATTGCAAGAGCACTGAATGTGAATGTACTGAGAGGAGCTATTGGTGGAATATCTGATCATTACTTAGCGGAGAGTAAAGCGAGAGTGGGAGAAAAGTGGAGAAAGAGGAGAAGCGAGAGAGGAAGAGAGGTGATAAAAGTAAGTGAATTGAATAAGAAAGATAGAGACTGTGAATATATGGCAAGTCTTTGGAATACATGAAAGATAAAGTGGGAGAGGGAGTGGAAAAAGTATGGACTTGTTTCAAGGAGGACATTATGAAGTGTGCAAAGGCAGCATCTGGAAGGAGACTAACAGGTGTAAGTAAAAGTAAAGGTAGTGAATGACGGAATGAGCAGGTGAGTGCAGTGGTAGCCAAAAAGAAGCAGGCATGTTGAGGTATTGTTGCAGATACGTAATAAGAGGAATATGAAAAGCATAGTGAATAGAGGAGGTTAGCAAAACGCATGGTGAGGTAGGCAAAGAGAGAAGTGGATGTAAGGTGGAGTAAGAGCTTGTCTGAGACTTTTGAAAGAAATAAAGAAATGTTTTGGAAGGAAGTGAGGAGAGTGCAGAAAGGCGAGTCTGGTAGGGAGAAGAGGGTAAAAGGAGCAGATGGGCAATTGCTAAAAGAAGAAGTATAGTTGAGAGGGGCTGAATACGTCAAGGAACTGTTAAATAAGGAAGATGATAGAGAGGAAGAGATTGTGGCTGTGGAAAATGAATGGAGATTGCCAATGTCTGGTGATGAAAACGATAGAGAAATAAGAAGAGAGGAGGTATATTTAGCATTGAAAGCAATGAAAGAAGATAAAGCACCAGGGATAGATGGGCATCATGTAGAATGCTTGTCAAAAGGTGGGAAGGCATTAGTAGAAAGGATGGTTAGGTTGCTGAATGTATGTTTCAGGAAAAGGTGGGTCCCAGCTGACTGGAAGAGTGCACAAGTAGTTCCATTTCATAAAGGGAAATGAGATAAGTATGATTGTAGTAGTTTTAAAGGAATTAGATTGTTGAGTGTAGTTGGTAGGGTATATGGAAGAGTGTTAATTGAGAGGATTAGGAAAAGTCCTGAGAGACTGATTGGGGAAGAACAGTGTGGGTTCAGGAGAAGAAGAGGATGTGTAGATCAGTTGTTTGTGGTAAGACAGGTGTGTGAGACATTTTTAGAGAAAGGTAGGGACTCTTTTTGGGCACTTATTGGTTTAAAGAAAGTGCATTACAAGGTTGATAGAGAGACGTTGTGGAGTGTTGCGACAATATAGAATAATGGAGTTTATTGCATGCGTTCAAGAGCTTTTATATGAACAGTAGAGCAATTGATTGGAGAAGAACAGTGTAGGTTCAGGAGAGGAAAATGATGTGTGGATCATGTTTGTGATAAGACAGGTATGTGAGACATTTTAAAGAAAGATAAGGACACTTTGGGCTTTTATTGGTTCAGAGAAAGTGCATGAAAGGCTTGATAGAGAGAGCATTAAGAGTTTTTACATGAATAATACAGCATGTGTGAGAGTTGGGATTGGTATGAGTGCTTGGTTTGAGGTGAATGTAGAGGTACATTAAGGTTGTGTAGTGTTCTAGTGGTTGTTTAATGTGTATATGGATGGAGTGGTAAGGGAAGTAAATGAAAGAGTATTAGACAGAGATTTGAATTAGTGGGTGAGTATTGAATGTTGTTGAAAGTGAATCAGTCGTTATTCACAAATGATACAGCACTGGTAGCTGATACTGAGAATGAACTGAACTGAAAGAAGAAAGTTACGTGTGACTATTGGTAAAAGCAAAGTCATGAGATGCACGAGGAGTGTTTATGTTGGCATATTGAATGTAGGAGTGAATGGGGAGTTGCTTGAAAAAGTTGAGAGCTTTAAGTATCTGAGGTCACACATATCAAGGAATGGATGAGTGGATGTGGAGGTAAGTCATAGAGTGAAGGAAGAGAATAAATTTCTTGGTGGGTTGAAAAGTGTGATGAAAAATAGGTATTTGGGAAGGAATGCAAAGATAAGGATATATGAAGGTGTGATTGTGCCAAGAGCATTGTATGGAACAGAGACTTGGAATTCAAGAGAGGATGAAAAGAACAAGCTGATTGTAAAGGAGATAAGGTGTTTGAGAATATGACTGGTGTATCTAGAATACATAAAGTAAGAAATTAGGAGATCAAGCAGAGAACTGTTGTTGAAAGAAAGCTATTGGACAAGTCAGATCAAAGAGTATTGAACTGACTTGGAAACATGGAAAGGATGAGTGATGAACAATTAGCGAAGTGAGTGTGAAGTGCAGAAATGGATGGAGTTAGAGGAAGTCCTAGAATGAGATGAATAAATGATGTAAAAAGTGCATTGGATGCACATGGAATGTCAGTGGAGGAGGGAAGAGAGCGTGCAAGAGATAGGAATGAATGGAGGAGACTTGTGTATAGGTGACACGGGCCATATGGATTTCTCACACCTGATAGCTCAGCAAGCTATAATGGACGGGTGTGAGGGGAGTTGCCTTGTGATAAAGTGGTGGGGGTAAACCAACTGCGGCAGTCGGGACTCACTGTAGAACATCCTTGCATGCCTACCTTGTGGATGACCAAAGCAGGGTGGTAGGGAGAGAACGTGGTAACCCTTTAACCCAAGGAGTAAAGAGGAGTAGTTGAGGTATGTGTGAATTATGGTGAATGCTCATTTCTTGGCTCAGCCACCCCCCCCCCCTTGCAAGGAGGAATGGGGCCTTGTATATGTATGTGTGTATGTATGTGTGTGTGTATGAATGTATGTGATTCTGCAATGATGTTTTTTGGTTTTCTGAGAGTTTTCCTGGTGCATCATTGTCAAAGCTCATGTTAACATTGTCATATCCCCTCTTCTAATTGTCAGCAGTCCAATGATCGCTTCAGCCAGTTTGTTGGTGATCCACTTTCAGGTAATGAAGGTAACTCCAACCTCCATGGTTTCAAGACAGGGATTTGCCTGAATTCGGTCAACAACACGAATAGTTTCACTGTCTCCAACTTTGAAAGTCATAGGGGCAAGCCAATTAGTAAACTATATCAGGAAAACAACAAGGAACAAAGTTAAACCATAAAGAAAAATTGTACAATGAATGGTCTTCTATCTAGCAAATAGTTACGTAAAACCCTGGATATCTATATATTTATCAATACAAGGAATTTTACTCTATTTACGCAACATTAATTTTGCAGGTTTTATTCATCCTGTAATGTCCTGGTGGAATTAGTGCATGACTTGACAAGATGCTCACTAACTAAGAGGTAACTTTCTATTAGATTCAATGAAACCTTTGATAAGACTGCATTCTCAATCTAAACATATGAATAATCATGAGAATTAAGACAAAACTGTAATATTTTAACTTTTTCACATCATGATACTGAAAGGCACAATACTTTTCCCATAGATTTCTTGAGTCTGAT
>JAXCGZ010008004.1:50000-57500 GCA_037179515.1 Halocaridina rubra
TGCACTCAACGACACCTTTGATTACATCTCCGAGGTATTTCGGTCGGTCTGTTTGAGGAGCAAACCTCTCATTATTATAGGCGACTTCAATGATAATCTCCTTCTTCCTAATAATAAAATGGGGAAATTAATTCAATCCCTCCACTTAAATCAGCTTGTGAATAAAGCAACCCGTATCACCGCTAATTCCTCCAGCCTAATTGATCTTATAATTACCAATACACCTAGTTTTATAGTCCACCACGATGTCTTACCTTGTCCTGTAGGAGACCACGAGCTTCTAATAGCTACAGTTAATGTCAGGAAGGAAAAGAGACCGCCAATTGTTAAAACTTTCCGATCTCTTGAGAATTATTCTCAAAATTGTTTCTGCGACACTCTTCTTAATGAATACAACATTTTAAATTCAATACTAACTACAGATTGTGTAAATTATCAAGTTTCTACTTTTACTGATGTTTTTACGAGATGTTTAAATGAATGTGCCCCTCTTACAACCAAAGTCATGACACGCCCTCCTGCCCCGTGGATTGACTCTCAGTTAAAAGAGCAAATGAAAAGGAGAGATGACCTCCTAAGGCAATTTAAATCTGATAGACAAAACTCCGAGATGGAAAGAGCCTATAGAAGAGAAAGAAACCTTACTAAAACAATGTTCTCCGAAAAAAAGAAAAATCATTTCAGGGAAGAATTTTCCAAGTATAGGGGAAATATCAAAGGAACTTGGAATGTTATAAAAAGAATAATTCCTGCAAATAAGGAAATCTTAGAAAATTCTGACCTTCTCAGTGATAATGTGGAAAAGTGAGTGAATGATTTTAATAAGTATTTTGCTGAAATAGGTAAGTCCACATATGAAAAGTCCCAAGATAATAATGACTTGATTATTAATCAACCACATAATTGCCAGCCTCCAGCTGAAAGAAATATTATCAATAATTTTAGACCGCACCCAATCGATTTAGTCACACTTATTCTTATCATAAAGAACCTCAAACCAACAAACTCTTGTGGTTCCGATGAGATACAACTTCGCTTCCTAATTGACTCATTGCCAGTTACAGTATTTTTCATTTTAGTCATTGTTAATACATCCATTGTTACAGGCATTTATCCTAACCTCTGGAAGCATCCCTATATCATCCCCGTTTTTAAGAGTGGAGATACTAATAATGTTGAAAATTATAGGCCAATCTCTCTTCTCAGCATTCTGTCTAAAATACTTGAGAAGGTAGTTGCCACCCAGTTAATAAATTTCCTTGAATCAAATTGTCTATTATGTGAAGAACAACACGGTTTTCGGCCTAAACTTTCGACCGAGACGGCCCTACTTAAAATTACTGATAAAATTTATAGTAATATTGAAAATAAGAAAATATCACTTTTATTATTGTTAGATTTGTCTAAAGCATTTGACAGTGTACACCATCAAATTCTAATGAGAAAACTTTCCAAAGTTCATGTTGACTCATTTTGGTTCGAAAATTATCTGAAAGATCGAATTCAATCAGTTCGAATGGGCTCGACTCTCTCTTCTTCTTTAGATATCAGTTTTGGCGTTCCTCAGGGTTCAATTTTGGGTCCTCTGCTTTTCCTAATATATGTTAATGATTTACCTCAATTTATAAGAGATTGCCTACTTGTTATGTATGCTGATGACACCCAGATTATGCTTACTGGTGACATTGATAGAATTCCTGAAATCTTAAAAAGGGCTGAAGATATATTAAACTGTGCCAAAAGTTATTTTAACAGTAATGGTCTTTTACTGAACGAAAATAAAACTAAATTCGTTATTTTTGGATCAAATCAATACCTGTCCCGCATTCCTGAGAACATCAGTATAAATTTAAACAATGTTTCACTCTTCCCATCTAATAAGGTTAAAAATCTAGGAGTTATTATGGACAGTACCATGACATTTAATTTTCATATCGATGAACTACATAAAAAAGTGAACGGGACCCTTATTTACTTGAACAGAGTCTATGAAAGATTCGAGCCTGATTGTAGGGTAATTGTAGTACAAACATTGATTTTAAGTATTCTCAACTACTGTCTGAGTGTTTGGGGTTCCACGACTAAGACCCAGATGTTACGAGTGAAAAGGCTCCAGAATTTTGCTGCAAGAGTTGCCATAGGGGGGTTGCATAAATATGATCACGTGACTCCCCTCTTTGAGAGATTGGGTTGGCTAAGGATGGACATGAAGTTCATATATAATATCTGTCTTTTAGTTTTTAAAATAAATCATGGAATATTACCGGAATGGCTCTTCTCATTGCCAACAGTTAATCAAGTGCGTATCAATAACGTCAACACCAGATATCAGAATTCTTTTTACGTGCCCAGAACTTCCACTGATATTGGGGCAAGAGCCTTAAATGTAATGGGCCCGAGACTTTGGAACTCTTTACCCGCAAACTTAAGAAGCTGCCAAACATTACCCTCACTTAAATCTCATCTTTTAAATCACCTACTTAATAAGTGATTTTAGTCTCATTATTATCCTCCCACTGGGTAGACGAAGTGTACGTATGCTTATTTTAATGTGTAAATATTTTGAGTTTGTGCTTTGCAAATTTCATTTGTTTTATTTTGACATTTTACATTGTAATTTGTAATTAGATTAATTATCATGTAATAGCCATTTTTGATGGAATAAAGTTTTTGACTTTGACTTTGACTTGACTCTCTCTCTCCTTATTAAATCAGAATAACTCTTGCGTTCCTAATGTCTGACTTGCCGTATATCAAATCACATTATCTCTTTCAAACTTATCTGATAATAACACTGAACTAAAAATATATATCAAATAATATTTTTTTAACAGGAACGAAAACTTAACAGTTTAACGAAAGTGACTGACACCGTAACTTCAAATACACTCGTACTAAGTTAAGCGAGGTCTCAACAGAAAGGTCTTATATTTGCTTATAGATGACTACTGGCATACCGAGACATTTTACCTCCCTGGAGAAGGAAACGAGAAGGAAGTCCGACATAGGCTTGTGGCTGATGGGTAACTTGATTTATGACCTGTAACGATTACATCTGCCAAAACAAGTCCTTCGTAAGAAGGGAGTTCGTGACGTAAAACCGAATCCATCCATCAATGGAGAAGTTTCCTTCAAGAAACTAATAGAAGCTCTCCCCTCATCCCAAACACAAGGTGACTAAGCACACAGAGAGCAGATAGAAATCTTCACTATTTTTCCTTTAAAAGATAAAATAAAGAATAACAGCTAACTTAGACTAGGCTTTTTTCACGATATAAGAAACTGTCATATATCGCAAACTAATTCAGACCTCCCTTGCCCTATACAAGGAGGAACAGAAGGACTGTTGAGGAGGAGGGAGAAGGGAGGGGTAAGGAGGGTATAATCTCAAAACGGTATTCTTCCATTGATAATATATTTCACAGATTCATTAAAAAGTAACACAGAGCTTTGTTTACCTGTCTAATTCTCAAACTCTCTCTCTCTCTCTCTCTCTCTCTCTCTCTCTCTCTCTCTCTCTCTCTCTCTCTCTCTCTCTCTCTCTCTCTCTCTCTCTCTCTCTCTCTCTCTCAAACACGCACACACCCATTTACACAACAAGCAAGCACTGCAGGGGGTTGAGTAATCTGCACATGCAACAATTCCTTCCTACTTACAGGTGTAACAAATGAAAAATTTCGCCCCCATGAATTGCTTCCTGAATATAAAAAAAATAGCTGGTCACTTAAATCTCATTCTAAGTTTGTGAAAATCTACGACGCTAGTTACTTACTTTTATATTCATTTACTTATCTTTATAATCTCTATTTTTATCGTTTCCTTAATTCAACTGTCGTTAACATTAGTTTGTGCTTGGCAAGACCAATTATTTCTCTTCTTTCTGGCTCATTCTCTAGTTATCCTAGTGTCCTTATTCTATGGTAGTTTCCACTAATTACTCGTTTATATATTGCACTTATTTTTCATTCTCTGTCTATAAAAACTGAATGTATAAACCCTGTTCACATTCAACGCACTTTGCTATGGCACAAGATTTGCTATTTGCAGGGACTGAATAGAAGAGTCTATATGTCGATAAACTTGAAAGCATGTATGATACCAAGCAAAGTAATGACAACGTTTAGAGCAATTTTTGCCTTACAAACGCTTAGGATGATCGAAGTAGCACTAATATAATTGCATTAAATATTCAATTAGCCACGTATTCAGTCGGTCAGAGATAGCTAGTTAATTAGTTACATAATTTAATACATCTGAAGAGAATTTTAAATAACGATCACAGGAGGTGTCTCTCTGTTGGATATGGTTACTTCATATCGTGAGGAATATCCAATAGAGGATACCACAGCTTTCGTCTTAATAAGTCCTTATTATAGGAGCGAATTAATGCAACACCCGATCAGTTATTAAACAGCTACCACAAAAAGGTCTTTGAATTATAATAATAAAATCATTACAATGCATCATACTTCTGTGACCGGCCACCATTCTGGTAAACCAAGATGAAAATTAATTCAAGAGGCTTGACAGCGTCAGAGAGAAAGAGAGAGAGCCTTGCTTAATATAAATGTCTTACTTATCAAAGCAGTTTGAACCCAAGAAAGATGTATGCACTATAATGTTGGATAAAAATCTAAGGAATTGAATCTGTCAGTATCGCTAGAGGTGAAGTTCTTTAATTATATGACACTTCAGTAACGAAAAGAACCGTGAACGAGTGATGGATACAGGATCTCATCGACTGGTATTGAAGTGGGCATTTTTTTTTTTTAAGATTGCTAGGAGTGTATATCCTCAAACATACGCTAGTTCAAATTCTAAGAAAATGTGATATAAAAAAAACAATGACTGAAAATAAAAAGATTTGCGTCTAGAAAGACTGCTGTGGACAAATTTTATTTAAGTTAAGACAAAGAATCTGGAGACAATTTTTGTAAAATCCACCTTAGTGCTATTTATTACCAAATACCCTTTCTAATTAAGCACAAAAATTCGTAAAAAAAAAGTACAAAAATAAATATATTCCACAAAAGAGGATTTCCACAGATATTTTCAATATTTTACTGGTTGAATAATATCTTTTCATATTGTACTGCTCAAGTGGGTTTTATTTTTCTATCAGAGTAACAGCTTAACAAATGCTAATATATTCATGACCCCAAATCCCGTTCTTCTAAGGAAGGGTAATCGGAATGCTATCTATCTATCTATCTATCTATATATATATATATATATATATATATATATATATATATATATATATATATATATATATATATATATATATATATATATATATATATAATATATATATATATATATATATATATATATATATACACGCTCAAATATACATGCATATATGGTCACAATAATTTTGTGGATAATAGTGTGTGTATATATATATATATATATATATATATATATATATATATATATATATATATATATATATATATATATATATATATATATATATATATATATATATATATATATATATATATATATATATATATATATATATATATATCAGGTTTCCGGTTTTACCACACGGACTCCCTTTTCTACCAAGGGCTAGGACGGTTGCCTTCTTGCAAAAGACTTGTTTTGGCAGATGTAATCGTTACCCTGAGTGCATGCCCTTGCTAACCTCGGACCGTGACGAGGCGCGAGCTCTCGACCTGACGCCTCAGAGTCGCGGATGCTACCGCTTGAGCCACGGTGACTACTCTCTCTAGTATTAGTAGAAATAAATAAATATTAAAAAAATAAACGAAATTTTCTGATCAAGAAGACTCAAATTAAAAATACATAAAATTTATTTCTTAATACTCTTGACAATGAAAAAAAAATATCTGACCGAAAAAAAGGAGAAAAAATTATGTGGGGAAAAAACAAAGGGGAAAAAATATAGTATTAAAAGGATCAATATGGAGTAATGAACGATGATTTCCTCATCGCTCGTGTATGGAAAAAAACAAACTTCGGGGAAAAAAAAGTCAAAATAAAACCTGGGGATGAAAAAGGCTTTGTATAATATACTTCAAACAATTAAAAGAAAAAGCAAAGGAAAGTTTTGGTTTTGGAAAAAGGCAATATATATATATATATATATATATATATATATATATATATATATATATATATATATATATATATATATATGTGTGTGTGTGTGTGTGTGTGTGTGTGTGTGTGTGTGTGTGTGTGTGTGTGTGTGTGTGTGTGTGTGTGTGTGTGATTACCTAATTGTGTTTACGGGAAAGAGCCCAAAGCTCGTATCTTCCCGTCTCCTCATCGGTTCCATTTTAGACTTAGTGATACTTATCATACCTGTCCTTAAAACTATGGATTGAGATAGCATTAACTACCTCCTCGCTTAGCCAATTCCAATTATCAACTACTCTTACACTGACAAAGTATTTCCTTACATCCTGCGAAGAAGTTTTCTTACGAAGCTTCAAACTATGACCTCTAGTTCTAGAGCCAGCTATATCAAAATATCGATCCCTATCCACTCTATCATAACCATGAAGGAATTTAAAGACTGTCACCATATCCCCCCTCACTCTTCTAGCTTCCAGTGATGGTAAGTCTAATTCCCTCAGCCTCTCATCATAACTGAGATTGCGTATTTCTGGCACCAGTTTCGTGGCATGTCTTTGAACTTTTTCAAGCTTAGCTATGTGCTTTTTCAAGTGCGGATTCCAAAAGGGGGCTGCATATTCCAGTTTTGGCCTCACATAGGTTACATAAATATTTCTGAACATTTCCTTGTCCATGTGCCTGAAGGCTACCCTTACATTTGATAAGAATGCATATGCTGCCCTTACTATGCCATTTATATGTATTTCTGGAGACAAATCTGCCAGTATGTTTACTCCTAGATCTCTCTCATTTTCTGTCTCTTGAAGTTGTACTCCAGCCACCGAGTAGTCAAGCTTGGGCCTTCTTGCACTTGTACCCATTCTCATTACCTTACATTTTGAAGTATTGAATTTCATTAGCCACTTTTCTGACCACTCATGCAGATTATTTAGATCCTCCTGAAGTTCTCTACCATTGTTCTCGTTTTTTACTTTCTTCACAATCTTTGCATCATCTGCAAACATATTCATGAATGAATTTACAGACTCTGGTAGGTCATTTACATATACAAGGAACAAAAGTGGCCCTAAAACTGAACCCTGTGGAACTCCACTACTAACTCTTATCCATTCAGACACTGAGTGTCTTACTCTAACCCTCTGTTCCCTTCCTTCTAAGTAAGTTTTTATCCATTCCAAAACATTTCCACCTATTCTAGCCATTGATTGCAGCTTCCTAATAAGTCTCCCATGTGGAACAGTGTCAAACGCTTTCTGGAAGTCTAGGAATATGCAATCTGCCCAGCCCTCTCTTTCCTGTAAGATTTGGCTTACCTCATCATAAAATATATATATATATATATATATATATATATATATATATATATATATATATATATATAATGAAGCA
>JAXCGZ010008004.1:62500-66516 GCA_037179515.1 Halocaridina rubra
GATCTTTCTCTTACATTGAAAATAATGCATAGAGGATACAGCATTAATACGCTTATGTACATACATTTTCATCTATTTATTCTAAACCGATGAATATAAGGCTAATATGATATTGAAATGTGAGATGCAGTAAATATAACCACTTTTGCACTTTGAATTTCTAATAAAAAAAAATATTTACTCTGTGTTTAGACACTCTTTGCTAACGAATAGCAGTATGTAAGTAACTAATTCTAAATATATCTTGGGGATACCCGACCTAAGATCTGTGGTCTAGATATCTGTAATAGGTCAGAAATGTATGTGTCGTCTGCTACTTATTAATCACTGCCAACTCGGAGGTTTAACTGAGTAAGACCTTAGGATGAGTAAGTAGGATACTGCCAAAGAACGTACTACATACAAACTGTACGGTACTCTTAAACTTACTCTGGATAAGTTTCTAGAATGAACAAGATCGTATTTTAAGATACTCGAAGAACAAGATGTTTTCCTACTTCATAAATCAATCCTCTGAGCAACTCAGGAACTCTGAAAATAGTTTTCTTAATAATGGAAAAATATCTAATTGCAGTACTGACATTTTACTCAGAGACGCAAATCGGAAATCTTGCACATTCTTCAAGGAAATCAAAAATTCTTTAGATGCTCTACAGAAGAGACATTCCATAAAATAGAAGAGTTTTCCTCGTGAACTATTTGATCACAAACAAAATTTATAAATTATCTACATATATGGAAAAACCAACAAACTCCAGGCATTTTGTACAAGAAACATTCTTGTTATTGGATGAATTTTTCCAGCAAAACATTTATTTTTCTCATGAGCAATATCCGCTAAATTTTTCATAAATGTAAGAACAATCTTTCAAATGCTAATACAGAAAAAACTAATCTATGGGAATTTCCTTCATATACTAAAACTTATCTGAAGACAACATATGGAAGAATTTCATCTTATTACATGGTAAAACAATGCAAAATAATTATTTTATTTTACCTAATTTAACATAATGAATCGAAGAGAGATTCCAATGCAAATGATATAATTTCAAAAGGAATTTAAGTTATTTTCTTCTAAAGGGGAATTTTCCCTCTCCCGAACGTTAATCCTCAGTTCTTTGGCTTAAAAGTTAAGTCATAAAATCACTGGACATGACAAAGAGTGGAAGAGGACAACTCCAATAGATAAAGGAAAAGAGAAAAAAACAACTTAAACACATGAAAAAAGAAAAATATTATATATATATATATATATATATATATATATATATATAGAGAGAGAGAGAGAGAGAGAGAGAGAGAGAGAGAGAGAGAGAGAGAGAGAGAGAGAGAGAGAGAGAGAGAGAGAGAGAGAGAATCTTCATAATTAGGCAAACCAAAGAATAAGAGTATAGAATCAGCAGGATATAAACTGCTAGAAGAGCCAACGACACCAGACACAGAGACAGGTTGAGTGGCGTTTATGTCCCTGGTACTGTACGGTATATGTAGTTAAGCCCATTGGCATGTACAATACAGTAAGCTTTGTGGGTAAGTTCACCTATGCAAGTGCAAGTGTACATGTGTAGTAATGTATACTTTACATGTATGAGTAGAAATCTTCATAGCTTGTAAAAACTATAAAAAAATGCAATATATATATTCCTCTAATTTTAAAATAAGTTGTATTCGCTTATCCGTTTAGGTATGAGGAGCACTGCCCCCTTGACAATTGCACCAGGACAATTACCTCAATTAAAAATTGCCCCGGAATAACTGTCCTCGGACAACTGCCCCCATTTATTCTCCAATAAGGTGAATTGTTCATTAATAAGATTGAGGTTAGGTTAGGTTAGGCTGGGTTGCGGTTAGGTTAGTTAGATTAGATTTTATGAGATGGGATTGGATTTAAAGATTTTAATTTCAGAAATATAACTATGAATAAAAGCATATGTCCGGAACAGTTGCTCTATGGAGGGCATTTGTCAAGTTAAGGGGGGGTTTACACGGTCAAACGGTTCGTCGAACGCGGTTCGACAAACCGTTTGACCATGTAAACCGCCCTTTAGGCACTTGTGTTAAGATGCAATTGTTGAAGAGGAAACTGTCATGGGCAATTGTCATAGAATCATTTCTATTACCAGAAACGTGCACTGACTGATCCTCCCCATTTCCTAATAAAGTTAACTGCACCTCATTTCCCCATTTCAGACCAATATGATATGTGACGTGATCGTATATATTGCTAATTCCACAGGAGTAGTGTAGTATCATAGTTAGTAGTAGTAGTAGTAGTAGTAGTAGTAGTAGACACAACAGCTACAACAACAAAAGCAATAATAATAATAATAATAATAATAATAATAATAATAATAATAATAATAATAATAATAATAATAATAATAA
Organism: Halocaridina rubra; assembly: GCA_037179515.1. Taxonomy (NCBI): domain Eukaryota; kingdom Metazoa; phylum Arthropoda; class Malacostraca; order Decapoda; family Atyidae; genus Halocaridina; species Halocaridina rubra. The sequence continues at coordinate 64,889 of JAXCGZ010008004.1, forward strand.
TAATAATAATAATTATGTGCGTGCATGTTTAATGAGTGCAATGGCCCCACCTCAGTGCCATTAAATAATACCGCTAAGTCGTAAATGTTTAATGATAATGAGTTATACGACTGTGTGACAGATTGTGTTTGACGGTGTAAGGTGCTGAAGGCACGGGGGCAGACGCAGCCAAAGTTATCGTACCCCTGCCCGGCGACACTCCCTCTCTACCTCCCCCCAAAACTTCACCATTACCATCCTCCCCCTGCTTGATTAGTTGAGAGAGAGAGAGAGAGAGAGAGAGAGAGAGAGAGAGAGAGAGAGAGAGAGAGAGGAGAGAGAGAGAGAGAGAGAGAGAGAGAGAGAGAGAGAGAGAGAGAGATTTCAATAGCCCCTACCTATCTGTCTCTAAGAAAATATAATCACAACAAATAGGGGTAAAGCTAAATATTACAGATCAGGATAAACTACTATTTCACAAAAGCAAATGATACTTTTCAATTTCCTTAAAACTCATGTTACATATTTTGTGCTAGATACAAGCCTGAGCTTGGAACAATATGCTAGAGGAGACATACAAATAATAGCAGTCATGAGGGTAGCGTTACCCCCAAAAAAACATCATGTCTCGGACACGGTTACAAGAAAGTCCTTTTTAAATCGCTAACGAATACAAACTAAATATCTGGAGATATTTTGTGGAGATAATATCAACAGAGTCAACAAGTACGCTAATGGAAACCAGTCTGCTAACTATACTCTCGAGTCTATAAATAATACGTAAAATTATACCTTTTGATTTTTCATAAAATTAGTTTATTACGCAATAAATACTGAATAATGTATACTTAGCTCAGAGAGAGAGAGAGAGAGAGGAGAGAGAGAGAGAGAGAGAGAGAGAGAGAGAGAGAGAGAGAGAGAGAGAGAGAGAGAGAGAGAGACCGTGTGTCAATACGCAACAGTTTATAATACGCCAATACATTTTAAATAATTTTTGTATAAAATAATAATTATTACTTCCAAGAGAGATTTATGTGGTTTCACTTCAGCTCAATAATAATAAAAATAATAATAATAATAATAATAATAATAATAATAATAATAATAATAATAATAATAATAATAATAATAATAATAATATTAATAATAATAATAATAATATTATTATTATTATTATTATTATTATTATTAATATTATTATTATTATATTATTATTATTATTTTTATTATTATTATTTTATGTTTATCTACCCACAGTTATACTCTTAAACATGAAATTTGGTAAATACAGATTTGAGAGAAATATATTTAAGGTGTTGTAAGAATTTGATCATACCCCCCCCCCCCCCCCCCAACAACTTGAGCGTGCCGGGTCAAAGAACAAAGATCCTTACGTTATAAATAAGTATATAATAACCAAATATATGAATAAATACACATCAAAACAATTGAAAACTACTGCCATGCAAAATAAAAACACAATAAATGTGTTATATGAATAATCCTAATGTTACCCTTCCTAGGGTAATATAAATGCATTATTTGTTTATTGATAAGTAAAGAATCATGCGATCATATCGATATATTGCGGACTTTGCATTGTAAGTCTATTATTTATATTTTTATTTTTTCTTGATATCTAATGACAC
>JAXCGZ010008005.1:7500-10000 GCA_037179515.1 Halocaridina rubra
GTGATAATGAGGGTATGCCAGCTGCGGCTACCTTGCCTCATTGTAGAATATTCTTGCCCGTCTACCTTGTGGATGATCCAAGCAGGGTGGCAAGAGGAGGATATGAGGTGACCCTTTATCCCCAAAAAAGCTAAGAGGAGTAGTTGAGGTATGTGTGAATGTGTGTTTCTTGACTCGGCCACCCCCCTTACAAGGAGAATGAGGCCTTGTATATGTATGTATGTATATATAAAAGAGAAAGAACGTCGAAAAATGCTGTTCTTTTTTTAATTTGTGTCTACGAGCTTACTTTTGCAAATCACAAGTGGCTTTGTATTTGATTGATGCATAGATAGCTACAGAAGGTTTCCACTTCTTTGGTTGCATTATTCCATCGCTGAAGCTCTCTTTTAGAATCGATTACTTTTTGAGCTCAACGATATTTGAAGATCGAATCCAACCAGAAGTTTAATCAATGAAAGAGTTTTTATTTTATTATAATTAGTACTACTACAACAACTACTCTATTTCTACTACTACTACAACTAATAATGTTGTTCCGGTTTTACATCACCGTCTCCCTTTTCTACTAAGGGCTAGGGCGGTTCCCTTCTTGCGTAGGACTTGTAATCGTTACCCTGAGTGCATGCCCTTGCTAATCTCAGACCGTGACGGGGCGCGAACCCTCGACCTGACGCTTCAGAGTCGCGGACGCTACCGCTTGAGCCACGGTGACTACTACAACTAATAATAATAATAATAATAATAATAATAATAATAATAATAATAATAATAATAATAATAATAATAATAATGATAATAATAATTGTTGTTATTATTATTATTATTATAATAATAATAATAATAATAATATCTGATATCCGTTTGTCTCTGGGAAATCTTAGTCTTATAATAAACTGAAGGGCAAGAACGGTCCAAGCAAACATATATAATAATAATTATAATAATAATAATAATAATAATAATGATAATAATAATAATAATAATAATAATAATAATAATGATAATAATACTAATAATAATTATTATTATTATAACAGTCAGTAACGACATTATTAAAAAAATCACACAAGTAACAGAAGCACAGAAATGCCACAAATGTCATGAAATGTCCCTCAGTGTCACCCATCATCCACCTACGTTGGATAATATTACCATTGCCTCATGAGCTAAGAGTAGGAAGGTTCCTGCAACACATCCTAAACCATCATCATCCGTTATGTTAATATCTGCCCATTTGGAATCTTCTATAGCGCGGCTCCTGTTTTAATCTCCGAGTGAAGAGGAGACGGGAAGGGTGTTTATCATTCATGTAACAGGGGGTGTTAACAAACTCTGTCTCTCTGTCGTTAACCTCTGTCTACTTTTCGTTATCTGTCTCCTATTGTGTTGTATATTTACGTTAGTACATTACATTTAACATCAAATAAGCGTTATTCTACACGCATATTGAATAGTCATGACTTCTCTTGTTGCAAAAGAGGTTTCCATTTAATTTGGCGCCTTTATTCAGCATTTTCCTTAAAATAACTTCCAGAGCATAGTACCATATAATGAGAACATTCTGGTATGCATTTGAATCTTGTAAGTGTTCAAAGGAATCCTTCATTTTTTTTCCTCTGGAGAATTGTTTTCTTTTCTTATGCATTCATAGACATTTTAAATATTTGATCATCTTTCTTTATATTGAGAAAATTTCAGTACTTGAATTAGGCATGAATCCATCATGATAAGTGTGTTTTTGTGTGCATGTTTGTGTGTGCGCGCGCATCTTGTATGTGCAAAAGAGAGAGAGAGAGAGAGAGAGAGAGAGAGAGAGAGAGAGAGAGAGAGAGAGAGAGAGAGAGAGAGAGAGAGAGAGAGAGAGAGAGTTCAGCGTACTTCTCATATAGTTTCAAAACCGAGAGAACAATGTGGTTTCAACTTTGCAACTGACATTTAGAAAACAAATACTAATTTTTGTAATTATTCTGCACTTATCGATAACAACTTTCGTTTTTTTTATTTCAAGCACCAAGTGGATCTTCATTTTAATCATTTTACACTCCCGATTATAAATATATATATATATATATATATATATATATATATATATATATATATATATATATATATATATATATATATATATATATATATATATATATATATATATATATATATATATATATATATATATATATATATATATATATATATATATATATATATATATATATATATATATATATATATATATATATATATATATATATATATATATATATATATATATATATATATATATATATATATATATATATATATATATATATATATATATATATATATTTATATATATATATTTATATATATATATATATATATATATATATATATATATATATATATATATATATATATATATATATATATATATATATATATATATATATATATATATATATATATATATATATATATATATATATATATATATATATATATATATATATATATA
>JAXCGZ010008005.1:15000-40000 GCA_037179515.1 Halocaridina rubra
TCAAGACACTAAGCATGTTTAAAGGTTTCAACAAAATATTGAAAATAAATTGTGCCACAGTCCGGAGAGGAGCACTAAATTCACTTGAAGGAAAGAATTTGGTTCAAGATGGAAAAACATAAAAACTTATTTAATGTATGTTAATGACGAGCAACTCCAACAACTCAGCAATGAAAAAATAATATCTTTCATCTCCTTTCAAAATGGCAAACAATCAGCTACCAAAAGAATATGATATATGGGGTGCAAAGTCACAATCCATAAAATCAAAGGACTAACTGATAAACGAGTAGTTGAGGAAAAATCTCAGAATATCCAATGGTTATCAGACACCAATGAGACTCGAGGCTTCTTCATTACTACTAAAGCTATTTATGGTCCATCCAGTCATGGTCAAGCTCTCTCCATAGCAAAGATGATCAGTAATTCTGTAGAAAATATACTGACATAAATTCTAGATGTAGCGAGCCCTCTTACGTCTAAGTCAGACTGTTACATATGGCAGGAATGTGATCAACAGCATGGAAATGACATGGCAAAATACCAATGCTTTAAAAAATTAAAAGAAGCCATCAGATAAATAGATAATAACAACACCAGCAGACTCAGTTGTATACTAGCTGAATTCCAAAGGCATGGAAGTAACTTATTATATTATCAACTACAATAGCTCTGTATCAAGATCTGGATAAGTGAAACTGTACTAGAGGATTTTTTAACCTCAACAATCACTACTAACTGCAAAGGAAAGTTGACCAGTCCTATGAAACAATAATTAAATATCTTTGTTAGTGACTGCAGGCAAGATTATAGCCTGTATCGTTAAAAATTGGCTCAAACCACTGGCTGAGAGGATACTCTAGAGATGCAAGCGTGATTTAGATCATCATGGAGAAAAGCGACATGATATTCGCAATGTGTCCACTTACAAGAAAAATCTTGTGAACAATTTCAGCCTTTCAACATGGCATTCAGTTACATCACCAAATCCTCTGACTCAGTATCAAAAGAACCCTTACAGGAGGTTCTAGCTATCTATGGATGTCCTCAAAAGTACATTCAAATCCTTTGACTTCTCCATTATGGCATGCTTGCCACACTCACGGTTAGCAACAGCAACTGTGAGCCTTTTCAGGACAATCAAGAATAAATCAGGGATGTGTAATTGCCCCTACTTAGGTCAGCATTTTATTTACGACAGTCAGTTACATCATTAGGAACGACCTAACCCCAGGAAGTGAATTTTTTTGGAGCAGATGGTAGACATATCAGTCTTGACCATTTCAAGTCCTCCTAATATATAGATGATAAGAGTAAAGCTGTTCTATCAGAAAACCATCTGATTAGATCATGACTGCCTTCAACCATGCTTTCTCGAAACATGAATTCGTTATTAACTCCAAGAAGACTCACATAATCTATCAGCCATAACCATCTGAGGCAAACAAGATAAAGCCATCACTTCAGCACAGCTCTGAAAAAACGTAGACTATTTTCAGTATCTTTGCAACAATGATGAGAAATAACACCAACTAAAAGACGGCATGGCAATTTTTGGACTTCTCTGAACTGGAGTCTTTCATGATTATGACGTCTGAAAAGAAACCACAATGTTAGCTTTTAAAGCAGTAATAATCCCAATGTTCTTGTATGCATCAGAAACTTAGACAATATACCAACGACATCTGAGGGTGTTCCAAAATATCTTAAATATCAGTTGGGAAGATAGTAGAACCAATGTCAGTCTGCTGAGCAAAGCAACGTAACAATCATTGAAGCCTTCATCATATAGAACAGCTACGATGAAGTGGCTGCCTTGTTTGGCTGACAGATGAACGCTTCATGAAAAAAAAAATTCCATTTTCAACTTAAAGATAGTATATATTAAATAGGCGAACGATAGAAGAGATACAAAGATGTCCTTAATAATCTAAACAGTAGAAAAGATACAAAGATGTCCTTAATACTGCTAAAAGTAGAACAGATACAATGATGTCCTTAATACTAACATGAAAAAATGGGAGATCGACATCAACAACTGAGAAACCAGTTCCAGAAGTAAGAGACTGATGACCATCATCCGTGATGGATCAGTAACTTTTGAAGCCAATAAATGATCAGAATTCGAAGAAAAGAGAAGACGAAGAGAGAGGCAGCAGCAACATCCAGCCATCTTATACTTCCTGTCCTGAATGCAGTAGAGATTTCCATGCAAATAATGGACTCGTAAGTCACTCAAAAGTCCATACATAACGGAGTTTTCTTCGTGCCATTCAATACACGAATGTTTATTAGCTGTCTTCTACTTTATCCAAAACCTTTTCCCATATTCATATGAGCCTCTTGGGTGCTTTCTGAACACCATCGTTCTCCATTATTCTAGGAATTGAAACCGGCACAATGTTGAACTTGCTTTCTCCTATAGTGTCTACATTTTCGAAAATTCAAAGTTCTTTTTTGTGTTTTCCTACAAATTTGTGTGTCACTATTAATCCTTATTTTATATATATATATATATATATATATATATATATATATATATATATATATATATATATATATATATATATATATATACTATATATATATATATATATATATATATATATAATATATATATATATATATATATATATATATACATATATATATATATATATATATATATATATATATATATATATATAATATATATATATATATAATATATATATATATATATATATATATATATATATATATATATATATATATATATATATATATATATATATATATATATACATATATATATATATATATATATATATATAATATATATATATATATATATATATATATATATATATATATATATATATATATATATATATATATATATATATATATATTTTGGGCGGAAATGGACTGTAGTGTTGCTGCAGCATTGCGCATTATGATGTCTTTTTTTTTTTTTAAATAATGATAAAAATCGTTTTTCCTGTAGTGACATATATGTATGAACCCCATTTGCACCTGTTCATATTCGTTAATGACCTCTCACTTAACACCTCCCGGTATAGCAAGACGCCAACCAACGATTCCTGTCCAAGCATAGAAATGAAAGAGAAGCCCATCATTAATATGCATTTGTACTTGAATAAGCAATACCCTGTAGAATGTGGGTAGGGCACTTTGCCCAAAGGTGGTTGACTTCTTAATTTGAACTTCCTCACCTTTGTCCTTCCTTTCGCTGTTGACGTCACGGATAGCCAACAGATGCTGGATTAGGGTAAGAGATTCGGCTTTGCTAGGGTCTTAAGGAAGGAAACTTTTATATTATAGCTGGTAGTAGCGCCATTTCATAGCCTGAACATAAATTATTGTGATTTCATATTTGGTGTAAATGCATGCCGGACATAGATCATTAGATTACCGTTTTTAGACATAGATAATCTATGAGAGTCTTGCATATTTAATTTTGGCAACAGGTAACTGTTTATTCCAGTCTTTGATCATTTTGTTCTCAACCACAACACTTTCATTACTATTTCTGAGTCTGTAGGATTTTGCACACATAGTTAGATTTCTAGAAGTTGAAATGGTTTATTTCTAAGACGATATTATACACATATCCAAATGCCACTTATATTTTCTTACATAAAAGATTTTCCCACACTGAAGCCTTATAGTATGTATCTATAGTAATCTTATTTATCTGACACAGCTAATGGTGTACTCACTCTGTCTTTTGAGCTCGGATGGCAAACGCTGCCACTCTTTACTTCTTATCCGAAGAGTCATGTGTGTGAGTTATTTTAGAGGTGTAAGAGCCACCACCATACACCCTTAGAGTATTTCATTCTCTTGTTTCTTCTTGGATTCAATTTTTATCTACCCGAAGCAAAACGAACCAAAGTTTTTTGACTTCGGAATTTTGATTAAGCAGAGTATATGTTTTTATCCTTAAGGTAAATCTTGGATACCATTATAGATTTTATTTATGTATATACAAGTTTCATTTATTTATAGATATCTTTTTCTTTAGTGATCTGCATACTTCAGTGTAACTATTACCATACTATGATTTCTAACACTTGCACACATAATCATGTATATATGTATATATATATATATATATATATATATATATATATATATATATATATATATATATATATATATATATATATATATATGTGTGTGTGTGTGTGTGTGTGTGTGTGTGTGTGTGTGTGTGTGTGTGTGTGTGATTACCTAATTGTGATTACCTAATTGTGTTTACGGGAAAGAGCCCAAAGCTCGTATCTTCCCGTCTCCTGATCGGTTCCATTTTTAGACTTAGTGATACTTATCATACCTGTCCTTAAAACTATGGATTGAGATAGCATTAACTACCTCCTCGCTTAGCGAATTCCAATAATCAACTACTCTTACACTGAAAATGTATTTCCTTACATCCTGCAAACAAGTTTTCTTCCGAAGCTTCAAACTATGACCTCTAGTTCTAGAGCCAGCCATATCGAAATATCGATCCCTATCCACTCTATCATAACCATGAAGGAATTTAAAGACTGTCACCATATCCCCCCTTACTCTTCTAGCTTCGAGTGATGGCAAGTCTAATTCCCTCAGCCTCTCATCATAACCGAGATTGCGTATTTCTGGCACCAGTTTCGTGGCATGTCTTTGAACTTTTTCAAGCTTAGCTATGTGCTTTTTCAAGTGCGGATTCCAAAAGGGGGCTGCATATTCGAGTTTTGGCCTCACATAGGTTACATAAATATTTCTGAACATTTCCTTGTCCATGTGCCTGAAGGCTACCCTTACGTTTGATAAGAATGCATATGCTGCCCTTACTACGCCATTTATATGTATTTCTGGAGACAAATCTGCCAGTATGTTTACTCCTAGATCTCTCTCATTTTCTGTCTCATGAAGTTGTACTCCAGCCACCGAGTAGTCAAGCTTGGGCCTTCTTGCACTTGTACCCATTCTCATTACCTTACATTTTGAGGTATTGAATTTCATTAGCCACTTTTCTGACCACTCATGCAGATTATTTAGATCCTCCTGAAGTTCTCTACCATTGTTCTCGTTTTTTACTTTCTTCACAATCTTTGCATCATCTGCAAACATATTCATGAATGAATTTACACACTCTGGTAGGTCATTTACATATACAAGGAACAAAAGTGGCCCTAAAACTGAACCCTGTGGAACTCCACTACTAACTCTTCTCCATTCAGACACTGAGTGTCTTACTCTAACCCTCTGTTCCCTTCCTTCTAAGTAAGTTTTTATCCATTCCAAGACATTTCCACCTATTCTAGCCATTGCTTGCAGCTTCCTAATAAGTCTCCCATGTGGAACAGTGTCAAACGCTTTCTGGAAGTCTAGGAATATGCAATCTGCCCAGCCCTCTCTTTCCTGTAAGATTTGGCTTACCTCATCATAAAATTCTAATAAGTTTGTTACTGTTGATCTTCCTTCTCTGAAGCCATGTTGCCTCACTGACAAAAAGTTGAAGGATTCCAAGTGAAGAGAGATATGTTTCCTTAGTAGTTTCTCCATAAGTTTGCAAACTATGCTGGTCAAGGAAACTGGTCTATAGTTCAGAGCCGTATCCCTCCTTCCCTTTTTGAAGATAGGTATCACATTTGCTTGTTTCCAGCATCTTGGAATCTCCCCCGACTCCAGTGACTCCTTAAATATGATACTTAGTGCCACTGATATTGTGTTTGCGCATTTTTTAAGCACATGAGGGGATATGTCATCAGGACCTGTAGCTTTATGAACATCTAAATCCATCAGCGCTTTGCATACCTCTGTGGCTGTAAGGTTGATGTTCTCTAGTACCGGCCCTTGAGCTTCTATCACTGCAATCTGAGGGGGTGGGGTATTTTCTACTGTAAATACTGACTGAAACTCCTTGTTCAATTCTTTGCAGATCTCTTCGTCCGTCTCAGTGATGCTTCCATCCGCTCTCTTTAGCCTTAAAACCTGTTCTTTTACCTTCAGTTTTCCTCTGATAAAGCTGTGGAAAAGCTTGGGATTTTCTTTAGCCTTCCTGGTGATGTCCCTCTCATAATCTCTCTCTGCCTCTCTCCTTTTACTTAGGTAGTCATTTCTTGCTCTTTTGTAGGTTTGCCAGGCATTTATGTTTTTTTTCCTCCTATACCTTTTCCAGCATTTGTCTCTCCACTCCTTAGCTCTTTTACACCCATTATCGAACCATTTCTCTCTGGCATGAATTACACCTACTTTGGTGACAGGTATGCAGCAATCTACTATCTTCCCATATTTCTCACAAAAGATGTCATACATTTCTTGTACAGATTTGTTGTAAAATAAGGTTCTCCAGTCAATAACTGCAAAAAGCTCATTCATTTTGATGTAATCTCCTTTCGGATAGTTCCTCCTCATGTCCTCAGTGCCTCTACTCTCAGGAAGAATGTCTTCAATGATATACTCCATCAACAACACACAGTGGTCACTCTTTCCAATTGGTGGTTCATACTCAATATTTTCAATATCCAACACATTATCTGTGAACACCAGATCAAGTAGTGATGGCTCATCCCCACCCCTGGCTCTTGTTGGTTCCATTACATGTTGGTGTAGGAAATTCCCTTGTACGCAATCTAGGAATCTTGCCCCAAATGAGTCCTCACCACTGTGTGGGTCAAGATTTATCCAATCTATCTCTTTATAATTAAAGTCTCCCATAATCAAAATCCTACATTTTTTCTCCCGCGCCATGTTAACAACTGAGTTTATGACTTCAATCGTACCTATATGACTTTCCTCATAAATTTCAAGCCTATTTTGGTTCCTTGGTGGGTTGTATACAACAGTTATTATAATGTTCTTTGACCCAGTATTTATGCGAGCAACAAGAAATTCCCTGAACTCACTTTCTATAGCCAAGTTTATTTCTTCAACTTGAATCCTCTCACTTATGAGCAGTGCTATCCCTCCACCAGTCCTCTCAGATCTTTCGACCCTTAGTATTCTGAAGCCCTTAGGAAAAACTGTGACACTGTTTATGTCCTCACTCAACTTAGTCTCTGTAATTGCTACTATATCTGCCTTACTGTTGTGAATCCTATCTTTTAATTCTACTGCCTTACCAGCTAATCCATCAGCATTTGTGTATAACAATCTTAATGAGGCCCCATCCCCTGATCTTCTGTCATTATCTTCTTTATCTCCCCTTTGTCTGGAAGTATTCTGTAACGAAAATTTTTCTTCTCTTCTTCATTTCTTTCATCATTTAACCTTCTTGCCTCTTGCAACAAGTTTTTGATCTTTCCCATCTCTTCCTGTGTTCTGTATCATCTAATGAACACTTCTTTGCATTCTTGAAGGTCTTTTAGACTTTTTTTTCTCAACAATATTTCCCTACATGTCTCCCCTCTCTCAAAGGTTACTTTTGTTGGTCTCGGCTTTCCTTCCCTCGAATATTTACCTAGTTGGTGTATGTTTACAATATCCTCAGGACCACATACTACTCCAAGCTTTCTTATCAGGTCTACAACGTTAGCTTTATTTTCTTCAAGTCTCCCCTGCCATGTTGGCTCCTGGGATTCACTTATGCCTGAGATTACCACTGTCTTCTCCTTATCAAGTGCCTGTCTGATGAGTGGGTTTGCCCTTTCCATCACAACTGTGTTTGTGTGTGTGTGTTTGTGTGTGTGTGTGTGTGTGTGTGTGTGTGTGTGTGTGTGTGTGTGTGTGTGTGTGTGTGTGTGTGTGTGTGTGTGATTACCTAATTGTGTTTACGGGAAAGAGCCCAAAGCTCGTATCTTCCCGTCTCCTGCATATTCCTTGACTTCCAGAAAGCGTTTGATACTGTTCCACATGGGAGACTTATTAGGAAGCTGCAAGCAATGGCTAGAATAGGTGGAAATGTTTTGGAATGGATACAAACTTACTTAGAAGGAAGGGAACAGAGGGTTAGAGTAAGACACTCAGTGTCTGAATGGAGAAGAGTTAGTAGTGGAGTTCCACAGGGTTCAGTTTTAGGGCCACTTTTGTTCCTTGTATATGTAAATGACCTACCAGAGTCTGTAAATTCATTCATGAATATGTTTGCAGATGATGCAAAGATTGTGAAGAATGTAAAAAATGAGAACAAATGGTAGAGAACTTCAGGAGGATCTAAATAATCTGCATGAGTGGTCAGAAAAGTGGCTAATGAAATTCAGTACTTCAAAATGTAAGGTAATGAGAATGGGTACAAGTGCAAGAAGGCCCAAGCTTGACTACTCGGTGGCTGGAGTACAACTTCAAGAGACAGAAAATGAGAGAGATCTAGGCGTAAACATACTGGTAGATTTGTCTCCAGAAATGCATATAAATGGCATAGTAAGGGCAGCATATGCATTCTTATCAAATGTAAAGGTAGCCTTCAGGCACATGGACAAGGAAATGTTCAGAAATATTTATGTAACTTATGTGAGGCCAAAACTCGAATATGCAGCCCCCTTTTGGAATCCACACTTGAAAGAGCACATAGCTAAGCTTGAAAAAGTTCAAAGACATGCCACGAAACTGGTGCCAGAAATACGCAATCTCAGTTATGATGAGAGGCTGAGGGAATTAGACTTACCATCATTCGAAGCTAGAAGATTGAGGGGGATATGGTGACAGTCTTCAAATTCCTTCATGGTTATGATAGAGTGGATAGGGATCGATATTTTGATATGGCTGGCTCTAAAACTAGAGGTCATAGTTTGAAGCTTTGTAAGAAAACTTCTTTGCAGGATGTAAGGAAATACTTTTTCAGTGTAAGGGTACTTGATCATTGGAATTGGCTAAGCGAGGAGGTAGTTAATGCTATCTCAATCCATAGTTTTAAGGACAGGTATGATAAGTATCACTAAGAATAAAATGGAACCGATCAGGTGTGTGTGTGTGTGTGTGTGTGTGTGTGTGTGTGTGTTGGTTTCTGGGTGGGTGCATTCGTGTGTGTGCATATATACATACATACATACATACATACATACATACATCCATACATACATACATACATACATACATACATACATACATACATACATACATACATACATACATACATACATACATACATACATACATAAGAAGCTTAACTAACATCAGTATTTTAATTTTTAACCTAATATTCTTTAAATTATTCCAAAAAGTTTTTTAAGGCTTTCTGGCATGATTTTCAAACTTGTGGGCCATTGCAGTATGGTGTAGGGTGTCCAACTATCTACCCAGATGTGCCATATTCATCTCCATTCCTAGAAGAGTTCAAACAGCATTTCATTGAGAGAGAGAGAGAGAGAGAGAGAGAGGAGAGAGAGAGGAGAGAGAGAGAGAGAGAGAGAGAGAGAGAGAGAGAGAAGAAAGAATATACAGGAGAGAATTTAATAAGAAGAAAATGGACCTTTGAGCGTACATATAACTCACGTTATCTTATTGTAACCTCCAAATGTTGTTTGGAAAGGTTCACTGAGCATGAACGATTTGTCCTCGTTATGCTCCGGCTCACCTTACACCTGACTTCAGAATCTTTTGCACCCTGTGTGTTTTAACATAACTTTAGAGAACTCCATAGTCTGTATATTCACGCCAGGCTTAACAAGAATAATTCTTATCATAGCCTTCAAGATATCTTTATTCCTTCTGAAAGAGTAAGACACTTTAGTATAATATATTAACGTAAGATGGCTGAGCACACATAAGCTAAATATGACAACTTTAGATAAAGTGTTTACATTGTCACTGTTTTTAGGATAGTTACAACGGGACAAGTAAGAGAACTGCCCTCATCAGACCCGGGCACAAACAAAGCATTAAAACGAAGAAAGAGTGAACGGTTAAGGACAAGGCAGAAATAAGGTAATGATACACAATAGGGAAAGGACAGACTGAGAGAATAGTCGAAGTATTGAGGGCTTATAAGTATGGCAGGATTAGGCCCTGAGATGATGATTGATCCGATTTTTGAAGGAAGACGGGCTATAAGAATTATTAAAGATAGTAGGAGGAAGAGAGTTCCAGAGTCTGGAGGTGGATGGGAAGAAGAATTCACTGCACCAACCAATCCACAAACTACATATCTCCACACAGTACTTGTGAGACGAGAACACTTGGGGAGTGTTACGTGGCCTCAGCAGTGGGGGAGGGATGAAATTCACCAACTCATCAGAGCAGTGATGGAAGTAGTAGCGATAGAAAAGAGAAAGGACTGATATCTTCCGGCAAAGGAAAAGAGAATCCGGATTAAAAATAAAAGAAGGGTCATTGATAAGTCTGACTGCCTTAGATTCAACCCTATCAAGGAGATAAGTAAAATAAGACACACCCCATATTTGCGAGCAGTATTCTAAGCAGGGACGGATAAGACCTTTATAGATTTTAAGTAATTTTAAAGAGGAAAAGTAATTATAAAAACGAAATAGAAGCCCTACTTTTTTGGAACTCGGAATTAGGATTTTGGATTATGTGATTCCTCCAAGACACGTTAGAGACTAACTTGATTCATAAATGTTGATAGAAGTAAGAAGGTAAATATCATTAGTACTGAAGACAATAGGGCGATAAGGAGGAGAAGAAGATAATAAGATAGCCAGAAACTGTGTCTTGGAAGCATTAAATTTATATAAATTTTGGGTGCCCAACTCAGTTACTTTCTGTAAATAGGAGTTAAGAGTAGAAGAAAATGATACAAGATTGATTATGAGTAGCAGATAAAGGTTGTGAAGAAAAGGCAGAAGAAAATGAAGGGTAGCATTGCCGGCAAAAGGGTGGAGAAGAGAGGGGGATGGGGACAAAAGAAGATTGTTGATGAAGAGAGGGAACAGAGTTGGTAAAAGAACAGCCCTGTGGAACACCACCAGTAACAGAGAATGGGCCTACTGTTGTTCTGTCATCAATTACACATATAAAACGGTAAGAAAGAAAACTAGAATTCAGAGAACAGAGAGAAGGGGTAAAACCATAAGCAGGGAGTTTGGCCATGAGAGCCTTTTGCCAGACTATCAAAAGGCTGAGAGATATCAAGGGTAATGACGAATGATTCCACATAGTTTCTCAAAGAAGATAACCATTCATGAGTAAGATAGGACAGAATGTCACCAGTGGATCTTGCCTTGCAGAGCCATACTACTGATCAGATTCAGAACGTTTCAAGAAGTGAACATCGAACAAAGCTTCAAGTACTTTAGCAATAGCAGGTAGGACAATAGGTCAGTAGTTTGAAGGAATTGAGCAGTCACCCTCCTTAGGAAAAGGTTGAAATAGAGCATTTTTTCTAGATGAAGGGTAGATACTGGTTGAGAGAATGAAGTAAATAAGACTGCAAAGTACAGGAGCAAGTTCATCTGCAAACTCTTTAAGGAACATTGCAAGGACACCATCGGGTCCAGTTTCCTTGTTCATCTTTAATGAGCGAAAAATGTTATGGACTTTGCGTGAGGAAAGCATAAGGAAGGGTATAGTGTTAGAGAGAGGTAAAGATTGAGGGACAGGTGCAATGGAATTGCTTACAGATGAGTTGACAGAATAATGAGAGCCAAAGAGAATGGCTTTATCAGTGGGAGAGCGAGCTACAGAACCATCAGAACGAATGAGAGGGGGAAAGCTTTAATTACAGAAGTTTTTGCATAGGTTTGTGGCTAAGGACCAGAAATATCTATCAGTGGGAGAGAGTTTAAGGTCATCAAATTTCCATCTTAAAAAGGAAACTTTAGACCTTCGGATCTGAACAGTACAGTGATTCCTAGCTGTAATAAAAGCAGAGCGAGTTAATTCAGAAGGATAGGTTTGTAGTTATCCCGTGGGAAGTCAAAGAGAAAGCTAAACAAATTAATCGTGTTGGGTACGCTCAAAGTGCCAAAAGCGGCACTGAGTAGGAGGAATTGATAGAGGGGGAGCAAAAATGAAAGAGATTGAGAGCACAGAGTGGTCAGATTTACCAAGAGGGGAAAGCAAAAAGTATGGATAGTTTGAATGCCGTTTTATGTCACTATACATCTCAATTATGGGGGATCTACACAGAAGGGTTGGAGCTGGGGAATTAATGTTGGCTTCCCTTCATTATGCCCTGCCATGGGCTCGATTTCGGTTTTTCAAATGCCCGAGTCAAGTGTTCTAACAGTATGTATTATTTTTCTATATTTAATTTGAAATTTGACGTACTGAATGATATTTGTATAATGACTTTTAGAAAATAGTCGTTTCATTCGAAAACTTAATTACTTACGCAGAAAACGCAACTAATATCATGTTTATTTAAGCCATAGCGTTTAGTTTCCATCAGTGAAGTTTCGACTTCAACTCCCCTGATGATAGTTGCGTTCCTTGTGTCAACTCATAAGCAAAGTAAGTGCAGAGTTGTGTGTGGTCCAAATATAAACAATATCTTCACGCATGACTGTTTCGATAAGGTCAAAAGCTATTTTCCACACCTCACGTGGGGAAAACTAAATAACTCATGGAAGGTGATTCTAATCTAAATCGAAGTTTTCTTTTGAGAAATAATTGCAAAAATATTTTCCAACATTTTTGTATACTTTGACGATCTTCTAGTAGGTGTTTTTATACCAAAATGATACTCGCAGGCGAGGACCCCTTTACAACTTGAGAGGTGTTGGGAAACATGTTTGATATCTGATATACAGCAGTTGTCGTGACGGTGCAATAGCGTAAAGAAAATGATGGTAAGGAAAGAGAAGATAATTACTTTTAACAGTTGAGCTCTATTTCAACATGATAGACACTTGCAAGAGTTTCTATACCTGTAATCTTGAGTAACTTGACTCCTTCAGATATTGTAGTGGTCCTGTTAAAAGAGATAAGGAATACACCAAAGTCCGATTTGTCATTGATTTCCTACGTATTCTTTATAAGGTATAATCCCTTTATAAAGAGGTGGCGAGTCAAAGTAAAAACTTATCTCTCTGCGAGAGGAAAATACAGAAGAGGAGATTCCCAGTCCCTTTGCTTCATCTCACTCAGGCGACTTTTACGACACGCAAGGGAACACAGAGAAGTTATTCTTTCTCCACTAATGAAGTTATGTAATTGTACTCATTAGAGAGATGTCTATGCTTGTTACTCCCCGTCTCCTCATCTGTTTCACTTTGTACTTACTAACACTTATTATACTGGTATCTGTCCTCTAAGCTTTGACTTAATATTGCATTCAATGTCTTCTCATAGAGCGAATTCCAATCATCAACTATTCTTACGCTACAAAAAAGCACTTCCTTACATCCTAAAAATGTTCTTTTATACGAAGCTTCAAACCATAACTTGTAGTTCAAAAGTTACGCATATCAAAATAGTGCTCCCTAACCACTCTGTCAAAACCATGAAGGTATTTAAATTACCGTTACCATACACTCCTTCCTTCTAGAACGTTTCATTTTCCCGTGGGTAGATAATGAATGGAATATTGATATTTACCGATATACATAATTTAAATGCAATGTAGTTATTAATCCCATTTTGTCATGATATGAGATCATTTTTAGAATTGTATTTATAACTTGTTCTTCAGAGCAAGCCATTTAATTGCTGTAACGGCTATTCAGTAGTAGTGATAGTAGTAGTAGTAGTAGTAGAAGAAAGAGATAGATAGATAGATAGATAGATAGATAGAGAGAGAGAGAGAGAGAGAGAGAGAGAGAGAGAGAGAGAGAGAGAGAGAGAGAGAGAGAGAGAGAGAGAGAGAGAGAGAGAGAGAGAGAATTGTAGGAAAGGAGAAAGAGACAGAGTGCATTCCTGCATATACAAGGTGTTCCTTGACCCAGGTGTTCAGCAGCATCTCACTGTATCCTATGCTGTGGCAATGGAATATTTAGAGGGAACTTTTCAAAGCAATTAGTATTCATTACATGTCTTTGCTGATGCGAATGGAAGAGAAGGTACTTAGAGTATGCTTTAAACTTTTTTTTTTAAGAGTGTGACACCGGGACAGGCAGAAACTGCCCTCATCAATAAAGGCCCGGGCACGAGAAAATACCAAGACGAAGGAAAAGAAAAGGGTTAAGGGCAAGACAGAGATGAGGTAATGTCACACAAAGGAAAACGACAGACAGACAAAAACAGTCAAAGTACAGAAGACCCAGAGATATGGAGGACTAGGCTCTGAGATGACGATAGATCTGCTTTTTGAAGGATGAAAAGTCATAAGAATTAGGAAAGACAGAAGGAGGAAGAGAGTTCCAAAGTCTGGAGGTAGATGGGAAGAAGCAGTCGCTGCACCGACCAATCCGCGAGCTACAAATCTCCACACAGTACCTATGAGATGAGGCTGCTTGGCGAATGTTACGCGGCCTCGGCAGTGGAGGAGGGATGCAACTCGCCAACTCATCAGAGCAGCGATGGAAGTAGTAGCGATAGAAAAGCGAAAGGGAAGATACCTTACAGCGAAGAGAGAGAGAATCCAGGTTGAAAGTAAGAGAAGGATCATTAATGAGTCTGACTGCCTTAGATTCAACCCTATCAAGAAGATAAGTAAAGGAAGAAGCACCCCAGATGTGTGAGCAGTATTCTAAGCAGGGGCGGATAAGACCTTTGTAAATTTTAAGTAACTGCAATGAGGAAAAGTAATAACGAAAACGAAACAAAACCCCCAATTTTTTGGATGAAGATTTAGAAATTTGGATTATGTGATTCCTCCAAGACAAGTTAGAGGCTATATGGATTCCTAATATATTGATAGAGTTAAGAGGGTAAATTTCATTAGTTGCGAAGACAACAGGGTTATCAGGAGGAGAAGAAGATAAAGAGATAGCCAGAAACTGTGTCTTGGAAGCATTGAATTTAACTAAATTTTGAGTGCCCCATTCAGATTCTCTCTGCAAATCGGAGTTAAGAGTAGAAGAAAGAGTGATACGAGATTGATTACGAGTAGAAGATGAAGGTTGTGAAGAAAAGGCAGAGGAAAAGTGAAGGGTAGAATCATCGGCAAAGGCATGAAGAAGAGAGGAAGATGGGGATTGTAGAAGATCATTGATGAAGAGAAGGAAGAGAGTAGGAGAAAGAACAGAGCCCTGTGGAACACCACTGGTAACAGAGAAAGGCCTAGATGTCGCACCATCAACAACTACAGATATAGAACGGTCAGTAAGAAAACTGGAAATCAGAGAACAGAAAGAAGGGGTAAAGCCATAGGCAGGGAGTTTGGCCAGCAGAGCCTTGTGCCAGACTCTTTCAAAAGCCTTAGAAATATCAAGGGCGACGACAAAGGATTCCCCATAGTTCCTCAGAGAAGGTGACCATACATGAGTAAGATAGGACAGGAGATCACCAGTGGATCTTGCCTTGTGGAAGCCATAATGGTGATCGGAGATAAGTGAGTCAGATTCAAGGCATTTCAAGAAGTGAGCATTGAGCAAAGTTTCGAAAAATTTAGCAATAGAGGAGGTTAGAGCAATAGGTCAGTAGTTAGAAGGAATAGAGCTGTCACCCTTCTTAGGAACAGTTGAACTAGAGCATGCTTCCAAGATGAAGGATAGATACTGGTTGACAGAATGAGGCGAAAAAGACGGCAAAGCACGATAGCCAGTTTATCTGCAAACTCCTTAAGGAACCTTGCAGGGATACCATCGGGACCAGATGCCTTGTTCGTCTTTAGCGAGCAAAGAACCTTATGAGCTTTGCGTGAAGAAAGGATAAGGGAGGGCATAGGGTTAGAGAGGGGAAAAGACTGAGGAACAGGTGCACTGGAATCGTTGATAGAAGAGTTGGCAAAAAAATGAGAGCCAAAGAGAGAGGCTTTGTCAGTGGGAGAGCAAGCTATAGAACCATCAGAACGAATGAGAGGGGGAAAGCTTGAGTTACAGAAGTTTTTGGAGAGGTTTTTGGCTAAGGACCAGAAGCATTTGTCAGTGGGAGAGGAGTTAAGGTCATCAACTTTCCTTCTTATAAAGGAAGCCTTATACCTTCGAATCTGAGCTGTACAGTGATTCCTAGCTATAATAAAAGCAGAGCGAGTTAAATCGGAAGGAGAGGCTTGGTAAGATCGGTGAGCCTGATTCCTAGCCTGGATAGGCATGGAGCAGGCACGGTCAAACCAAGGTTTAGGGGTAGAGAAAGTTTTTGTAGAAGAGGGGATGTACGCCTCCATTCCCACGGTCATGATCTCGGCAACTTTTAGAGCTACCTGATCAGGGTTGCATGACCGAAAGCAGTAGTCATCCCATGGGGAGTCAAAGAGAAAGTTACGCAAATTTTAATTTTGGGTTCGCTCGAAGTGCCAAAGGCGGCACTGAGTAGGAGGGATTGGTGGTGGGGGAGCAAAAATGGAAGAGACAGAGATCATAGAGTGGTCAGATTTACTAAGAGGGGGAAGCACAGAATAAGAGTAGTTTGAAGGGTTAGAAGTAAAGAATAGGTCAAGAGTGTTTGCAGCATGTTTGTGACGATCAGGAACGCGAGTAGGATGTTTGATAATTTGCTCCAGGTCGTGAGTAATAGAGAAAGCAAGGGCCTCACTTCCTCCCACATCAGTGTGAGAAGAATGAAGCCACTCACTGTGGTGTACACTGAAGTCTCCAATGTAGAGAACTTAGGCATGTGGGTGAGAAAATAGCAAGGACTCATGGCACGAGGAGAGATATTCAAAGAAAGACACAAACTCGGTGGAGTTTGGAGAACAGTAGCAGAAGCAAAGGATGATAGTGGTAGTGGAGCGAGAGACTTTTAGCCAGAGAACATCAAAGTCAGGAGATTCAAGGTCCATGAGCCTCACAGTAGGAGTGTTAGTGTTGCAGTATGAACCGACCCCACCTTTGGAACGAAAACGAGTATACAGATTATAGTGAGAGATTTGGAATGGGTCAGTGGAAGCATGTATAGACATCTGGGTTTCAGATAGGAGGAGGAGGTTGGGGAGGAAATTGCCCAAGTGCTGTTCCACAGACGAAAGATTAGAGTTCAGCCCACGAATGTTTGAATAATGAGGAGTGAAAGAAGCAGATCTATTGGGAGGTGCAAGGTTAAGAGCAAAACCATTACTACCACCAGGCGAGTTTGCCCTCAAGCCAATTGTGGAGTCAACATGATCCCTGGAGATTCTTCGCACCCCACTTTGCCGGGTACTGGGGGCCAGTAGTTGTGAACCTTCCATGAATAATAACAAATGTGAGGAAAAGGAAAGTAAAAGACAGATGTGCAAAATGTTGTGACTTGTCAAATGTAATGGAATAGCAAGAGACGTGTAATGAATATGCCAGAATATTCAGTGTAGATGTAGGCATGAGGAAAGAACCATCCTGAAGGAAGACTTAACCTGGAACTGTCTGGACCAGTCCTAGTTGTATCCAAATACCTTCAGTCGTAGTCTTTCAATGGGCGGCTGGTGCCATGGCCAACCTACTTACCGGTATAAAGAAGTAAAGTTAAATATGTAAGGTACTTGAATGCTCAGAATACTTGGCAATATATACATCCGCGTGTGTATGTGTGAAACATAGCTTTGACCGTGGCCGGAAATCGAACCTAGAACATATTATCGGTTTACCACTGAAGGCATAAGTCAAGAGAGGATCTTGCAGCTTTCTGCTAGAGCTAAGGAAAGAACACTACTGAAAGTCCATGTCCATTTTATTCTCCCTTCAATAGAGTGTGTTTGTTCGTTACCTCTGATAGTTACCAGAGAGAGAGAGAGAGAGAGATCTTCTATATATTTAGTAGTGCAGATGGTAACGCCTTACAACACTGATGACCAGTTGCAGACTCTAATCTTGGCCACTGGCAAATATATGTTTCATGATTTTATTAATGATGATTTGATGAGTCTAGGTGCATATTTGGTAGGGGTTAACATTTATTGTGAAAACAAGTCATAAGTTATGCTGGGAAAGGAGAGAAAAATGTTTATAGACTTTCAGTACTGTGTTCGTTTCCTGGCTGCGTGTGTGTGTGTGTGTGCACACACACACACACACACACACACAAACACACACACACACACACACACACACACGTGAAAACGTCCTTTGCTGATGCACTAAAGGGGAATGTGGCAGTAAAAGAGGCTGTAAAGGTGGTGGCACTGGAAAACATACAAACAGTTGATTATAAAGAGACAGTAATCGAAAAAATGAAAGACGTTGTGATGGAAAGGGCAAACCCACTCATCAGACAGGCACTTGATAAGGAGAAGACAGTGGTAATCTCAGGCATAAGTGAATCCCAGGAGCCAACATGGCAGGGGAGACTTGAAGAAAATAAAGCTAGGGTTGTAGACCTGATAAGAAAGCTTGGAGTAGTATGTGGTCCTGAGGATATTGTAAACATACACCAACTAGGTA
Source organism: Halocaridina rubra (assembly GCA_037179515.1). NCBI lineage: Eukaryota > Metazoa > Arthropoda > Malacostraca > Decapoda > Atyidae > Halocaridina > Halocaridina rubra. The sequence goes on from JAXCGZ010008005.1 coordinate 33,279, forward strand.
AATATTCGAGGGAAGGAAAGCCGAGACCAACAAAAGTAACCTTTGAGAGAGGGGAGACATGTAGGGAAATATTGTTGAGAAAAAAAAGTCTAAAAGACCTTCAAGAATGCAAAGAAGTGTTCATTAGACGATACAGAACACAGGAAGAGATGGGAAAGATCAAAAACTTGTTGCAAGAGGCAAGAAGGTTAAATGATGAAAGAAATGAGGAAGAGAAGAAAAATTTTCGTTACGGAATACTTCCAGACAAAGGGGAGATAAAGAAGATAATGACAGAAGATCAGGGGATGGGGCCTCATTAAGATTGTTATACACAAATGCTGATGGATTAGCTGGTAAGGCAGTAGAATTAAAACATAGGATTCACAACAGTAAGGCAGATATAGTAGCAATTACAGAGACTAAGTTGAGTGAGGACATAAACAGTGTCACAGTTTTTCCTAAGGGCTTCAGAATACTAAGGGTCGAAAGATCTGAGAGGACTGGTGGAGGGATAGCACTGCTCATAAGTGAGAGGATTCAAGCTGAAGAGATAAACTTGGCTATAGAAAGTGAGTTCAGGGAATTTCTTGTTGCTCGCATAAATACTGGGTCAGAGAGCATTATAATAACTGTTGTATACAACCCACCAAGGAACCAAAATAGGCTTGAAATTTATGAGGAAAGTCATATAGGTACGATTGAAGTCATAAACTCAGTTGTTAACATGGCGCGGGAGAAAAAATGTAGGATTTTGATTATGGGAGACTTTAATCATAAAGAGATAGATTGGATAAATCTTGACCCACACAGTGGTGAGGACTCCTTTGGGGCAAGATTCCTAGATTGCGTACAAGGGAATTTCCTACACCAACATGTAATGGAACCAACAAGAGCCAGGGGTGGGGATGAGCCATCACTACTTGATCTGGTGTTCACAGATAATGTGTTGGATATTGAAAATATTGAGTATGAACCACCAATTGGAAAGAGTGACCACTGTGTGTTGTTGATGGAGTATATCATTGAAGACATTCTTCCTGAGAGTAGAGGCACTGAGGACATGAGGAGGAACTATCAGAAAGGAGATTACATCAAAATGAATGAGCTTTTTGCAGTTATTGACTGGAGAACCTTATTTTACAACAAATCTGTACAAGAAATGTATGACATCTTTTGTGAGAAATATGGGAAGATAGTAGATTGCTGCATACCTGTCACCAAAGTAGGTGTAATTCATGCCAGAGAGAAATGGTTCGATAATGGGTGTAAAAGAGCTAAGGAGTGGAGAGACAAATGCTGGAAAAGGTATAGGAGGAGAAAAAACATAAATGCCTGGCAAACCTACAAAAGAGCAAGAAATGACTACCTAAGTAAAAGGAGAGAGGCAGAGAAAGATTATGAGAGGGACATCACCAGGAAGGCTAAAGAAAATCCCAAGCTTTTCCACAGCTTTATCAGAGGAAAACTGAAGGTAAAAGAACAGGTTTTAAGGCTAAAGAGAGCGGATGGAAGCATCACTGAGACGGACGAAGAGATCTGCAAAGAATTGAACAAGGAGTTTCAGTCAGTATTTACAGTAGAAAATACCCCACCCCCTCAGATTGCAGTGATAGAAGCTCAAGGGCCGGTATTAGAGAACATCAACCTTACAGCCACAGAGGTATGCAAGGCGCTGATGGATTTAGATGTTCATAAAGCTACAGGTCCTGATGACATATCCCCTCATGTGCTTAAAAAATGCGCAAACACAATATCAGTGGCACTAAGTATCATATTTAAGGAGTCATTGGAGTCGGGGGAGATTCCAAGATGCTGGAAACAAGCAAATGTGATACCTATCTTCAAAAAGGGAAGGAGGGATACGGCTCTGAACTATAGACCAGTTTCCTTGACCAGCATAGTTTGCAAACTTATGGAGAAACTACTAAGGAAACATATCTCTCTTCACTTGGAATCCTTCAACTTTTTGTCAGTGAGGCAACATGGCTTCAGAGAAGGAAGATCAACAGTAACAAACTTATTAGAATTTTATGATGAGGTAAGCCAAATCTTACAGGAAAGAGAGGGTTGGGCAGATTGCATATTCCTAGACTTCCAGAAAGCGTTTGACACTGTTCCACATGGGAGACTTATTAGGAAGCTGCAATCAATGGCTAGAATAGGTGGAAATGTCTTGGAATGGATAAAAACTTACTTAGAAGGAAGGGAACAGAGGGTTAGAGTAAGACACTCAGTGTCTGAATGGAGAAGAGTTAGTAGTGGAGTTCCACAGGGTTCAGTTTTAGGGCCACTTTTGTTCCTTGTATATGTAAATGACCTACCAGAGTCTGTAAATTCATTCATGAATATGTTTGCAGATGATGCAAAGATTGTGAAGAAAGTAAAAAACGAGAACAATGGTAGAGAACTTCAGGAGGATCTAAATAATCTGCATGAGTGGTCAGAAAAGTGGCTAATGAAATTCAATACCTCAAAATGTAAGGTAATGAGAATGGGTACAAGTGCAAGAAGGCCCAAGCTTGACTACTCGGTGGCTGGAGTACAGCTTCAGGAGACAGAAAATGAGAGAGATCTAGGAGTAAACATATTGGCAGATTTGTCTCCAGAAATACATATAAATGGCGTAGTAAGGGCAGCATATGCATTCTTATCAAATGTAAGGGTAGCCTTCAGGCACATGGACAAGGAAATGTTCAGAAATATTTATGTAACCTATGTGAGGCCAAAACTCGAATATGCAGCCCCCTTTTGGAATCCGCACTTGAAAAAGCACATAGCTAAGCTTGAAAAAGTTCAAAGACATGCCACGAAACTGGTGCCAGAAATACGCAATCTCGGTTATGATGAGAGGCTGAGGGAATTAGACTTGCCATCACTCGAAGCTAGAAGAGTAAGGGGGGATATGGTGACAGTCTTTAAATTCCTTCATGGTTATGATAGAGTGGATAGGGATCGATATTTCGATATGGCTGGCTCTAGAACTAGAGGTCATAGTTTGAAGCTTCGGAAGAAAACTTGTTTGCAGGATGTAAGGAAATACTTTTTCAGTGTAAGAGTAGTTGATAATTGGAATTCGCTAAGCGAGGAGGTAGTTAATGCTACCTCAATCCATAGTTTTAAGGACAGGTATGATAAGTATCACTAAGTCTAAAAATGGAACCGATCAGGAGACGGGAAGATACGAGCTTTGGGCTCTTTCCCGTAAACACAATTAGGTAATCACAATTAGGTAATCACACACACACACACACACACACACACACACACACACACACACACACACACACACACACACATATATATATATATATATATATATATATATATATATATATATATATATATATATATATATATATATATATATATATATATATATATATATATATATTATATATATATATATATATATATATATATATATATATATATATATATATATATATATATATATATATATATATATATAAATATATCCTTCAAACTGTTGTGTTTTTCCAATGAATTATTTCCAGCATTGTTTACTGATATGAGTGACGCTGGATGCTTACACTTCATCCTTAACTGAGATATTGAGAAGAATTGTGATGTGTGACTTGAGTGACTTATACGAGTCCACTCTGATGCTTTACATTTATATTAAGTATTCAGCGAGACTCTTTCAACACAAACATGACAGGATTCTTTGGCCATGAATCGTCTTTTTCTTATTCAGTTCTTTAGGGCAGTATTTATTATGCCTGACGATGAAGGTTTGACCTCCATAAGCTTGCACTCCAAATATGCAAGAAACTTTTCTTGAAAATTATTTCTAGTGAAGAGATTTGTTACCTCTTTGTGGGAAAATTGTTTCTGGTGAAGAGATCTGTCACCTCTATGTGGGAATCTCTCTCAATGCACTCTCTACAACGGAGATATCTGAAATATGGTGTCCGGTTATTTGTGGAGCCATGCTCTCATATGTAGGGGGTGAGTGTGTGTGTGTGTGTGTGTGGGGTGAGTGCGATGAGTAATTACCTAATTGTGCTTGCGTAAAAGAGCCCTATGCTTGTGACTCCCCGTCTCTTGGTTGGTTTCATTATTATACTCAATGATACTTAGCATATTTGTCATTAAAGATATGAATGCAGTTAGTATTACGTACGCCCTCGCTTACCGAATTCCAGTCATTACCTATTATTGCACTATTAATACTGATTACAGTTTGCAAAGAAGTTTTCTTACGATGCTTCAAACTACGACCTCTAGTTCTACAGCCGGTTATCTCAAAATATTGATCCCTATCCAATCTGTCAATATCATGAATGAATTTAAAAACCGTCACCATATTCCCCCTCAGTTTTCTAACGTCTAGTGATGGTAAGTCTAATTCCCTAAGCCTCGCCTCATAAGTGAGATTGCGTATTTCTGGCACCAGTTTCGTAGAACGCCTTTTAACTTTTTCCAGCTAATTTATGAGCTTTTTTCAAGTGTGGATTTTGAAAGGGTGTTGCATATTTAAGCTTTGGCCTCACATAAATTATATATATATTTCATGATCCATGTGTCTGAAGGTCATCCTTACATTTGCTAAGAAAGCATATGAAACCCTTAACATACCATTTATATGCATTTCTGGAGACGAATCAGCCAACATGTTTACCCCTATATCTCTCTCGTTCTCTGTCTCTTGTAGTTCTGCTCCTGGTTTTGAGTATCTAAAAACTCTGGCCTTCTTGCAATTGTACCCATTCTCATCACCTTACCTTTTGAAGCATTGATGTGCCTATGTGCGTTCAAAGAAAAAGAATAAGGAGAGAAATATTAGTAACATATTTTTAGATATATAACCAAAATGACAGAGAGAAATGTATAGCCATTTAGAGTTGTTGGACTGTTGGTCAAAATTGAAGTGAAAATTGTGGGTGGTATGGTCCAGTCATTGTTCTTCAGAATAAACTGATGCTGACTTTTTTGCTAGGAACTCATCGACCAGCTTTTGTCTGGAACTATCAGACTGAATCGACTTTAATTACTTTTAATTAAGCATTCCTGAGGGATAATAGCAAAATTAAAAGGATTGAAAGACCCAGTAGATGTACAATGTAATTAATAAATATAATTTATTGTGAATAAAATACATTTTTCTTATTTCTTTGTATTTCAAAGCTATGCTAAATGCTATTGGACTGCCTTCAAGGTTTTAAGATTGTATTTTATAGCTACGTCATAGGTAGCTGCATGTTGTATGCATTATGAATTATGATGCAACACACATTGCAAAACAAATTTACGTTGCCAAAGTTCAACAACATCTTATCAGTATCCCATTCCAGCCATAGTTTCCACCGAAAAAAAAAAAAGAGTTTTCACTTTGAGATATTTCAGCTTTATTGTTTTTGTAAACAAGCGAGCGACCTTTTTTGTTATGAAGTTGAAATTGTCGGTATTTTCGTTCTTCCATTCCCAAGGGAGGCGAATCTTTGTTCGTCTTCAAGGACGAACGAAGACCTCTTGAACAGCAGCTCCAGCCGTGCCTGCTGCTGTCGCTTATCCTGCGCTTCGCCTGCTGCTGCCGCTTATCCTGCGCTGCGCCTGCTGCTGACTCACTCATGGAGGCAGATTCTATTCTCTTATTATCCAGGGGTTTAAAGTAACCTTAGAATCTTCTGTACTTGAAAAAGAAATTACTCGTGATGCTTCACTGCCGACTTTTAATATTAGTTATGCAAATTATTATTCGTTAGATAATTATTAAAATGAATGTGCTTATTAGTAGAATATTCATTAGAGATCATTGTTTTTTTCTAATTTGCCATGGTTATCTGTTAATTATAACATTCTTGCAAACTTAGTTAAAGAAAAGCATATTGCGATGGTCACCAAATTTAGTTTCACGCATTTAGGTATCAGTACTTTCTAATTTTTGGGGAGTTTATTTCAGAATGAATATTCAAGCATTATCTCTTAAGTTTAGGGAGGTAACATTGTTTAAAGATTATTACTGAAATCCATATATTTTTTTTAACTTCTATTATTATTATTACTAATATCTTAAATTTTTATTAATACTATTATTACTAATTTTCTTATTATTATTATTATTATTATTATTATTATTATTATTATTATTATTATTATTATTATTATTATTATTATTATTATTATTATTATCATCATCATGTGATGTTGTCATAAAAGAAGTCAAGAGTTTTACTGTACGCTAAAATAGCACAGATACTAGTTTTGATGCTGGATTTATCATTATGCTTCTCTTAAACCAGAGATAATTGAATAACTTTCTTTTGATATGACGAAATGACGCATATCTTACATTCAAATTGTAATTCTAGGAAGAATTTTATTTATTTCTTTATTTCTGAGGTAAGTTAAGGGAAAATAGATAATTTGTCTCTCGCATACGGCACAAATGAAGGAGAGGAAACACACAAATAGCTCCATTGTTCTTCGATAACTGTTCCTCTAATTGAGAACCTGTTGCTTTCATGTACAAAAAAGAAGAAAAAAAAGAGAAAATAACTTGAGATTTTATAAACTTTGGCCTCTCCGGCTGAGATGTCTTCGGATGACTCGCACAAACCTACCCAGTTAAAATTTATGCATCCCCGTTAAGAACGCCGCATGGAAGCAAATCAACTACCATAATGACTTGTTTGTTACATCAAATAAATTTACGGTTGCTTACTTTTTGGTACCTTAGGCTTCTTCTTTTGCGTTTAAAGACCGCTGCATCAGATGAT
>JAXCGZ010008006.1:0-17500 GCA_037179515.1 Halocaridina rubra
GTTTGCTTGTCTGTCTTAGCAGGATTCGAACCTAGAGCGTAGTTAACAATTTATCTATGTGCTTTAGGCGCTACCAACTGTACCACCGAATGAAGTATAATTTGTAGCACCTCCATCGCTTTGATGAACTGACAAATTTGTTCTAAGTTCGAATCCTGGTCTGGGGTAGAAACATGTGTCATAGTCTTACATAGATAACATTTTTTACTTTTTTTTATGAGTGTGACACCGGGACAGGCAAAAACTGCTCTCATCAATAAAGGTCCGGGCACAAGAAAATACTAAGACGAAGGGAAAGAAAAAGGTTAAGGACAAGGCAGAGATGAGGTAATGTCACACAAAGGAAAACGACAGACAGAAAAAATTGTCAAAGTACTGATGACCTAGAGATATGAAGGACTAGGCCCTGAGATGACGATAGATATGCTTCTTTGAAGGATGATAGGTCATAAGAATTAGGAAAGACAGAAGGAGGAAGAGAGTTCCAGAGTATGGAGATAGCTGGGAAGAAGCGGTCGCTGCACCAACCAATCCACGAGCTACAAATATCCACTCAGTACCTGTGAGATGAAGCCGCTTGGCGAGTGTTACGCGACCTCGGCAGTGGGGGAGGAATGCAACTCGCCAACTCATCAGAGCAGCGATGGAAGTAGTAGCTATACATAAGCATCTTAAATTATGCAAAAATGTATCTTCTGTTAAAATAAAACACTTGTCTCTTTTTGTAAGTTTTGTTTTAAAGGTAATTCCCATAAAAGAAATAGATTAATAAACAAATACGTAAAAGAAAAAAATATAGTAAAAACACATAGTCCAGTAAATTATTATATGATGTCAGTTTTTATCATAACTTTTATATTTTCTCTTAAAAATTCTGCACTTGGAAATCATTAATTTTTCTTTCAGTCATGTTAGTGATGTGGGACGGACATTAGTGGTGTCTTCCGTCTCCTAACCCTTACTAACTCAGCAGTTTTAATGAGCGTTAATATACATACATGCACAATCCTTCACACCATTTACACACACACACACACACACAGTGACATACGGAATTGCTCCTCTTAAATTTTAGTTTCGAGTGACTAAAGTGCTTAGTGGAAAACTTTACCATAATTTCCAAAAATATGAAATCGTGCAGAGTATTGTGAGTACAAAAACTAATATTTGTTGTAAGGCGAGACTGTTCATATTAAAGGAAAAAAATTGAGAACTTTTTCGTGAGAAGAGAGAGAAGCTGCCGTCCAGTTTCTGCCTTGAGGGAAATCTAGAAGAGTTGCCAGACGTGGAGCCTCACACCACATTACCTAATTTTTTGTGTAAACTGGGGAAAGCTCTTGAGCCGTTTTACCTGATCCTGTGGTTCTATATATTGTTAAAAACAGTATCCTTCCCATTTATATTAACTAGTTAGTTAGTTTGATACACGAAAAAATTGAATAATAAAAGAAAAAAAAATTACCAAATACCCACCCGTCAACAGTACTGAGTTAAGTTGCCAAGTAGTACAGCAGTCCTATTTTCTTCATTTTTTTTTTTTGCTTTTCTTTTAGCTTTCTCGTTTGCTATTTTGTTATTTTGTATATATATTGAGTTAAATGTAAAGTCTAAATCCCGTGATAACATATCTTGGTTAGCAAGTCAGTTTATCAGTTAGGAAGAATATATAACAGAAACAGGTGGGTGCCACCTCGAACACAAATTCGAATTTTCCTTCAGGTTTGACTTTTGTTTTTCTTTTTCTTTTTATACGTAAATTACCATGGTCAAGTTTTTAAGTTAAGATGTGTGTTACCAGAAAGGAGACAAACTGAGTCACTAAATAGCACTTATATGGAGATATAAAAATTCTGTGTGAAGGTAAATTAGAAGTTTTTCTCTTTTTTTTTTTTTTTTTTTTTTTTTTTTTCTCTTTCTCGTCTTCTTTCTATATTCTGTGAGAGGGAGAACATAAAAATGAAGCCATCTCTGTCCCAAACCTCTCCCACCCATGGGGCGGGAGAAGGGGTAGTCATCAGAGGACTTAAACAGAGAATCAAGAAGTTAGAGGAAATGGTTACAAGCCTTGATGATAAAATTCGGAATATGGATGGAGAAATGAAAGAGAATGAAACACTCAGAGAACAAATAAGATCTTTGGAGGAAGCAAATAAAGCACAAGGGCAGGAGAGAAAGGAACTAGAAAAAAGAATAAAGAAGCTGGAAGGGGAAAAGAGTCAACTAGAATCTAGAATTTCTAATCAAGAAGATAAAAACAAACAGCTAAATGACAACCTAAAGGAATTAGATGTTAGTTCACTGCTATCTTCTGAGAGAGACGAGATTGCTGCTTGGAATGTTCAGATTAAGGAAAACATTGAACAGTTCAGAAAAGAGTTCCAGGAGCTGAATATGGAAAATGATGCCATGAAAACGTCCTTTGCTGATGCACTAAAGGGGAATGTGGCAGTAAAAGAGGCTGTAAAGGTGGTGGCACTGGAAAACATACAAACAGTTGACTATAAAGAGACAGTAATCGAAAAAATGAAAGACGTTGTGATGGAAAGGGCAAACCCACTCATCAGACAGGCACTTGATAAGGAGAAGACAGTGGTAATCTCAGGCATAAGTGAATCCCAGGAGCCAACATGGCAGGGGAGACTTGAAGAAAATAAAGCTAGGGTTGTAGACCTGATAAGAAAGCTTGGAGTAGTATGTGGTCCTGAGGATATTGTAAACATACACCAACTAGGTAAATATTCGAGGGAAGGAAAGCCGAGACCAACAAAAGTAACCTTTGAGAGAGGGGAGACATGTAGGGAAATATTGTTGAGAAAAAAAAGTCTAAAAGACCTTCAAGAATGCAAAGAAGTGTTCATTAGACGATACAGAACACAGGAAGAGATGGGAAAGATCAAAAACTTGTTGCAAGAGGCAAGAAGGTTAAATGATGAAAGAAATGAAGAAGAGAAGAAAAATTTTCGTTACGGAATACTTCCAGACAAAGGGGAGATAAAGAAGATAATGACAGAAGATCAGGGGATGGGGCCTCATTAAGATTGTTATACACAAATGCTGATGGATTAGCTGGTAAGGCAGTAGAATTAAAAGATAGGATTCACAACAGTAAGGCAGATATAGTAGCAATTACAGAGACTAAGTTGAGTGAGGACATAAACAGTGTCACAGTTTTTCCTAAGGGCTTCAGAATACTAAGGGTCGAAAGATCTGAGAGGACTGGTGGAGGGATAGCACTGCTCATAAGTGAGAGGATTCAAGTTGAAGAGATAAACTTGGCTATAGAAAGTGAGTTCAGGGAATTTCTTGTTGCTCGCATAAATACTGGGTCAGAGAGCATTATAATAACTGTTGTATACAACCCACCAAGGAACCAAAATAGGCTTGAAATTTATGAGGAAAGTCATATAGGTACTATTGAAGTCATAAACTCAGTTGTTAACATGGCACGGGAGAAAAAATGTAGGATTTTGATTATGGGAGACTTTAATCATAAAGAGATAAATTGGATAAATCTTGACCCACACAGTGGTGAGGACTCCTTTGGGGCAAGATTCCTAGATTGCGTACAAGGGAATTTCCTACACCAACATGTAATGGAACCAACAAGAGCCAGGGGTGGGGATGAGCCATCACTACTTGATCTGGTGTTCACAGATAATGTGTTGGATATTGAAAATATTGAGTATGAACCACCAATTGGAAAGAGTGACCACTGTGTGTTGTTGATGGAGTATATCATTGAAGACATTCTTCCTGAGAGTAGAGGCACTGAGGACATGAGGAGGAACTATCAGAAAGGAGATTACATCAAAATGAATGAGCTTTTTGCAGTTATTGACTGGAGAACCTTATTTTACAACAAATCTGTACAAGAAATGTATGACATCTTTTGTGAGAAATATGGGAAGATTGTAGATTGCTGCATACCTGTCACCAAAGTAGGTGTAATTCATGCCAGAGAGAAATGGTTCGATAATGGGTGTAAAAGAGCTAAGGAGTGGAGAGACAAATGCTGGAAAAGGTATAGGAGGAGAAAAAACATAAATGCCTGGCAAACCTACAAAAGAGCAAGAAATGACTACCTAAGTAAAAGGAGAGAGGCAGAGAAAGATTATGAGAGGGACATCACCAGGAAGGCGAAAGAAAATCCCAAGCTTTTCCACAGCTTTATCAGAGGAAAACTGAAGGTAAAAGAACAGGTTTTAAGGCTAAAGAGAGCGGATGGAAGCATCACTGAGACGGACGAAGAGATCTGCAAAGAATTGAACAAGGAGTTTCAGTCAGTATTTACAGTAGAAAATACCCCACCCCCTCAGATTGCAGTGATAGAAGCTCAAGGGCCGGTATTAGAGAACATCAACCTTACAGCCACAGAGGTATGCAAAGCGCTGATGGATTTAGATGTTCATAAAGCTACAGGTCCTGATGACATATCCCCTCATGTGCTTAAAAAATGCGCAAACACAATATCAGTGGCACTAAGTATCATATTTAAGGAGTCATTGGAGTCGGGGGAGATTCCAAGATGCTGGAAACAAGCAAATGTGATACCTATCTTCAAAAAGGGAAGGAGGGATACGGCTCTGAACTATAGACCAGTTTCCTTGACCAGCATAGTTTGCAAAGTTATGGAGAAACTACTAAGGAAACATATCTCTCTTCACTTGGAATCCTTCAACTTTTTGTCAGTGAGGCAACATGGCTTCAGAGAAGGAAGATCAACAGTAACAAACTTATTAGAATTTTATGATGAGGTAAGCCAAATCTTACAGGAAAGAGAGGGCTGGGCAGATTGCATATTCCTAGACTTCCAGAAAGCGTTTGACACTGTTCCACATGGGAGACTTATTAGGAAGCTGCAATCAATGGCTAGAATAGGTGGAAATGTCTTGGAATGGATAAAAACTTACTTAGAAGGAAGGGAACAGAGGGTTAGAGTAAGACACTCAGTGTCTGAATGGAGAAGAGTTAGTAGTGGAGTTCCACAGGGTTCAGTTTTAGGGCCACTTTTGTTCCTTGTATATGTAAATGACCTACCAGAGTCTGTAAATTCATTCATGAATATGTTTGCAGATGATGCAAAGATTGTGAAGAAAGTAAAAAACGAGAACAATGGTAGAGAACTTCAGGAGGATCTAAATAATCTGCATGAGTGGTCAGAAAAGTGGCTAATGAAATTCAATACCTCAAAATGTAAGGTAATGAGAATGGGTACAAGTGCAAGAAGGCCCAAGCTTGACTACTCGGTGGCTGGAGTACAACTTCAGGAGACAGCAAATGAGAGAGATCTAGGAGTAAACATATTGGCAGATTTGTCTCCAGAAATACATATAAATGGCGTAGTAAGGGCAGCATATGCATTCTTATCAAATGTAAGGGTAGCCTTCAGGCACATGGACAAGGAAATGTTCAGAAATATTTATGTAACCTATGTGAGGCCAAAACTCGAATATGCAGCCCCCTTTTGGAATCCGCACTTGAAAAAGCACATAGCTAAGCTTGAAAAAGTTCAAAGACATGCCACAAAACTGGTGCCAGAAATACGCAATCTCGGTTATGATGAGAGGCTGAGGGAATTAGACTTGCCATCACTCGAAGCTAGAAGAGTAAGGGGGGATATGGTGACAGTCTTTAAATTCCTTCATGGTTATGATAGAGTGGATAGGGATCGATATTTCGATATGGCTGGCTCTAGAACTAGAGGTCATAGTTTGAAGCTTCGGAAGAAAACTTGTTTCCAGGATGTAAGGAAATACTTTTTCAGTGTAAGAGTAGTTGATAATTGGAATTCGCTAAGCGAGGAGGTAGTTAATGCTACCTCAATCCATAGTTTTAAGGACAGGTATGATAAGTATCACTAAGTCTAAAAATGGAACCGATCAGGAGACGGGTAGATACGAGCTTTGGGCTCTTTCCCGTAAACACAATTAGGTAATCACAATTAGGTAATCACTCACACACACACACCTTTGCTCAAGGACTTCCATACAGAGAATTTTTGTGAGTCAAGGAGGAGGCAAGATGGAAGGGTCATTTCTCTTTTTCTTAGATAAGAGATAAATTTTGTAAATAAAGTCACGTGGCCTTAAAATTTCAATTATTGTCTTGGTAACTAGAAGAGATAGAAGATAATGTTATAGTTTAATTAGCTCTCTCTCTCTCTCTCTCTCTCTCTCTCTCTCTCTCTCTCTCTCTCTCTCTCTCTCTCTCTCACTGCCAATGGAATACCTGTAGTAATTAATACTAGATCGATTCCTGCGTTAGCAACTCCCCGTCTCCGTTTCAGTTTCTTTTTCCAATCATATATTTCAACCAAATATCTCTCCAGATACCAAACCTCCCCAGTAATCCTCGCTTGGGACAAGCACCTGTTGAACTGTCCTCCCTTGGGACCATCACCTGTTGAACTGTGCCCCCCCCCCCTCAGTATAAACTCAGTCCATCCCTCATTACTTTGACTAATATAGTTCTTAGATAAGTCCCAGAATAGGCACCTGATGTCGCATATAGGTACTTAATCTAGGATTGAGGCGAAAGACAGTTTCGATAAGGTTAGGTTGGTTAACCTAACTGAACAATGAATTCTTTGCAAAGTACATATTTTGGATTGTGGTTGAATGAAAGTGCTTCATCCGGGATTGAGATATATCGGGTGTCTATTCTGCGAAAGATCCTGGCTGTTTTTAATTAGTTTTTCTGCGTGGTAGGGAAAGAATTATTTGTTCGATATTGGGTCAAAGTTCTGTGACTTGATTTATATATTAGAAATATCTCCAAGATGAACGAAGTATAGGAGAAAAATATCCAAATATGATATAAAATTTATATTGTTTAATAATATTACTTATTTTTCTACTTTTTCTTGTATATATATATGGATTGGATTCGGTTTTACGTCAAGAGCTCCCTTTTCTACTAAGGGCTAGGACGGTTGCCTTCTTACGATGGACTTTTTTTGGCAGATGTAATCGTTACCCTGAGTGTATGCCCTTACTAACTTCAGTCCGTGACGGGGCGCGAACTCTCGACCTGCCGCCTCAGAGTCGCAGACGATACCATTTTTCCACGGAGACTACTTTTCTTGTGTGTGTGTATATATATATATATATATATATATATATATATATATATATATATATATATATATATATATATATATATATATATATATATATGCCTTTTCCGCCTTGTAAAGGGGGGGGGGTGGCCGAGCCAATAAACGCTCATTCACCACGATCCACACTGTCCTAAACGACTCCTCTCAGCTCTACACGAATAATAGTAGTAGTAGTAGTAGAAGCAGTAGTAGTAAAACATGTCGTTGTTGTTGTTGTTATGGTTACTTTCACTGTATTTTCATTCGACAAATAATTCGAGTCAAGTTTTAATGGTTCCCTATTTTCGTGTATATATATATATATATATATATATATATATATATATATATATATATATATATATATATATATATATATATATATATATATATATATGTGTGTGTGTGTGTGTGTGTGTGTGTGTGTGTGTGTAAATAAACCAATATAAAAATGTAATGACAAACTAAGACTATCTGTACTTTGGACTGTTGTTGTTATTGTCACTATTAATCCCCACTTGAATGGGGGTGGACACAGCTTTGAGCTAATCAGAGCTGGATCCCCTTCCTAACGCCCCGCAGTGGGCTGGGCCGCGTGTGTGTCTCTTCCCGACTGGAGCTATCTAACCACTGTGGTCCCCCGGCCCCCTTGGTTAGTTACTTTGAGTACGCATAAGAAATGAGCAAAAAATAGAAAAATAAAAAAGAAAAGGAAAGAAATAGCCGGAAGGTCAATATCTTAATGATGTCGTCATGTACTCTTTAACCTTTCTCTTTCCTTTCTTTTTTCTTTCTTTCTGTCTTTCTTTCCTGCCTTCCTTTCTCCATTTGTTAGCTTAGTTCTGAATGACCCTCGGGAAGAGTTACTAGACAAGAACAAAGAAGAAGAAAAAAGTGACTACGTACCGAACCACGATATGCTCTCGTGCGCCATTTCGTCAACCCGTTGTTTGCGTCGTGCTCAGAAGATCACGTGTATGTTAATTTGCGTGTGTGTGCGCGTGAGAGAGTGTATGTATTTATGTGAGAGAGAGCAGAAATGTGTGCGTGAGTATGTGTGTATGGTTGCGTTTGCGTGTGTGAGAGAAAGAGTGTGTGCACGTGTGTGTTAGCGTGAGTGTATATTTGTATGTGTGAGAGAGAGTACATGTGAGTTTGCGTGCGTGTATATATGTGTGTATGTGTGCGTGAGAGAGAGACAGCAATAAAAAAAACGATTAAATTTCCTCCTATGAAAGTGCGTTCGGTTTATCTGTCCAAGTTTCACAGTTCTTATATATAAAAAACTACACTCACCTGTATATCTCTCAGCAATAGCAGGTAAATACAATTAGGCAAATGCACACACACACACACACACGTTTGTAAGTAAATAAGTCATTTTTCTGAATACCTACGGAAGTAAGTAGATCTATTTACAGAATATCATTAACTTCTGAAATTATTTTCCTACCAATAGAATTATTAGAACCCTCGTCATATATATTCGGACATGAGAATACAGCGACTTCACCTGGCTTGCTTCTCCAATGGCTTGAGTGCTGATATCTGTCATTTTACCTTGTGTCTTGCTGCTTATGAAGTTCATATTGCGTGTGTGTGTGCGTGTGCGCGCGTGTGTGTGTATGAGATAAGTCTCTCTTTGAGGGTAGCAAGGCATGATTCGTGTAACACAAGTAGGATTTTAAGTGATTAAATTTCTCTTCGTATATGGTCGTGATACATATATGGTTCTTTTGGATTAGGAATATAGCATTCTCTCTCTCTCTCTCTCTCTCTCTCTCTCTCTCTCTCTCTCTCTCTCTCTCTCTCTCTCTCTCTCTCTCGTTTTATCTGTCTATCTGTATATATATATATATATATATATATATATATATATATATATATATATATATATATATATATATATATATATATAGATAGATAGATAGATAGATAGATAGGTATAATTACAGCAAAAACAGCAAAACAAAAATTCTTTGTAAATCTGACTCATAATAACGCATAAATAAACCAATAACATAACAGATAAAATCCGTCACTTCCGTGACATAGCAACACGAAATGACGCGCATGCGCTTGCGTAAATCAGCCAGTTTATTCCAGATGAATCTCTCCTTACACTAATACCATACTTTTCACGATCGACACTCGTACGCAGGCGCGTTACGCTTTAATCAATTGCTTTTCGTTCCCGAGAGGAAAGTTCCGTAGCTAGCTTTGCGTATATATATATATATATATATATATATATATATATATATATATAATATATATATATATATATATATATATATATATATATATATATATATATATAATATATATATATATATATATATATATATATATATATATATATATATATATATATATATATATATATATATATATACCCAGCGAGACAATTATGTTAATATAAACTAATAGTTATAATTATATTATTATTAATATTATTATTATTTTTATCATTATTATACATGTTGTTGTTGTTGTTATAAAACTAATACTATTTATAATAAAGTTTGCCATATTTTTTAACCTTCTATGGATTCTGGCGCAGAGATGCTGTATGGAGCGATCGTGGATTCGAATCCTGGACCTTTTGGGTGAGTGCTAGGAACTGATTCACTGACCATGAGTATTATTTTTATCATTTTTGTTAAGAAGACATATTGGATCAAACCACAATAGACACCTGTTGTCATTTTTGAGGTTCTTAATTTTATACTGTGGGAAAATACAGGTGCGTAATCTGGGATTGATACTCATGTTAGGTAACCAAACCTAATCTAACTTTGATGTTTATTTCTTCTTTCAATAAGGGTTATTTTTCTATGCCTACATCAATACAGAATATTCTTGTGTATTCGTTACACATCTCTTATTATCCCTTTCACATCTGACAAGTCACTACAATCTCCATTTCTGTTTCTCTTTATGTTTTCTTCGTGCCCAGGCCCGATGAGGGCAGTTTTGTTCATTTTTGGCCCGTTCTGACGTCATGCATAAGCATTAATCGAACTATACATTTTGAGTGCTAGATATTTTTATTGGTAATTCTTTGCAAGGTGCATATTATTGGATTGTTGCAAGGTGCATAATATTGAATTGGTGCAAGGTGCATAATATGGGATTGGGATTTAATGCAGGTGCTTCTTCTGAGCTTGAGGTGCATTAGGTGCTTCTTCTAGGATTGATCCGATACATTATTTGATATATCGATATTCCTATATCAATAAATGAATAAGTACATAACATTGAATAAAAATGAATCGATGAATACATTAATAAATAAAATATCATTAGATAGATGAAAATGAATAAATAATTGAATATTTTATTATTACGTGACCCATAAACACGGAAGCATATTTTTGGTCATAAATTTTTGAAGTGTCGATTGATAGAGGGCTGGCTCTCTCTCTCTCTCTCTCTCTCTCTCTCTCTCTCTCTCTCTCTCTCTCTCTCTCTCTCTCTCTCTCTCTCTCTCTCTCTCTCTCTCTCTCTCTCTCTCATTTTATATAGTCAGGCAAAATGAGCTAGTCATATGCTCCTCTTCAGATTATGTACGGGGCTTTTTTCACTTATTAAATTTAATTAATCAGTGTATTTATTCATTTGTTTAGTCACCGTGGCTCAAGCGGTAGTGTCCTCGACTGAGGCGTCAGGTCGAGGGTTCGCGCCCCGCCACGGTCTGGGGTTAGCAAGGGCATGCACTCAGGGTAAGGATTACATCTGCCAAAACAAGTCCTTCGGAAGAAGGCAACCGTCCTAGCCCTTGGTAGAAAAGGGAGTCCGTGACGTAAAACCGGAACAACAACAACGAGTGTATTTTTTCATTATGGGAATCGCTTAGCACTCGTCTCTAGAAGACAACTCATGATCATGCCCACCGCAGGGTATTAGGAAGGACATCCAGTCTTCATTCCCCATCTCCAACCTGTGTCCATCCCCATAATGGGGATTAGTAGTGACACAAAATAGCCAATGACAACGCCGACATTCTTCAACTCGGCCAATATGACCCAATCACAAGCTCCTTCACTTTGGAGTTCTTGGCTTGTTTTACAATCTCCCGGTGTAATGACTGGATTAACCAATCATAAGTTCCTCTTTTTCTTGTTTTTTTTTTGGCCTGTTTTGCTCATTTCCTTCCAATTTAAGGACTGTTTAAGCCTATCATTTTCTTATGAAGTTCCAAATTTATTTTACTCTCTTCCATTGATATAGATAACATGATCAGCCAATCATAAGCACCTGTTTGAGTTCTTGCCTTGTTTTACTCTTCAAGTTCCGGTGTTGTTCTGGTTTTACGTCACGGACTCCCTTTTCTACCAATGGCTAGGACGGTTGCCTTCTTGCGAAGGACTTGTTTTGGCAGATGTAATACTTATCCTGAGTGCATGCCCTTGCTAACCTCAGACCGTGACGGGGCACGAAACCTCGACCTGACGCCTCAGAGTTGCAGACGCTACCGCTTGAACCACGGAGACTACCTTCAAGTTCCAGTGTAATTGCTAGATCAGCCAGTCCTAAGCTGCTCTACTTCAAGTTCCAGTGTAATTGCTAGATTAGCCAGTTCTAAGCTGCTCTATTTATTGAGTTCTTGGCTTGTTTTTTTTCTTTTTCCTTCCATATATATGACTTGATCAGCCAGTCATAAGCTCAACGTTTTATCGATTTCTTGGCTTATTTTAAGGGCGGTTTACACGGTCAAACTCCAGAAGATGAGGAGCTCATGATTGGCTGATCCAGTAATTAATATGTGGGGGAAATAATGTAAATTAGTCATAAACTCAATGTGTGGAGTGATTTATGATTGGCTAATCTAGTAGTTAATGTGGACGAAAAAGAGTAAAAATAAACCAGGAACTCAATCAGAAAAGTATCTGACTGGCTGATCTAGTAATTAAATTGGAAGCGAACGAGTAAAACGAGCTATCACTCAATAAGAGGAGGAGGATCTGATTGGCTGATCTAGTAATTAAATTGGAAGAAAAGGAGTAAAGGGGGGTGTACACGGTCAAACGGTTCGTCGAACGCGGTTCGACAGACAAGTGTTTGAAGTGATGTTCGAACGTGTGAACGGGGTATTTGGTTGTCGAACACGGAACAGACAAGTGTTTGAAGTGATGTTCGAACGTGTGAACGGGGTATTTGGTTGTCGAACACGTTGCGTGTTCGACAACCAAATACCCCGTTCACACGTTCGAACATCACTTCAAATACTTGTCTGTCGAACCACGTTCGACGAACCGTTTGACCGTGTACACCCCCCTTTACTCCTTTTCTTCCAATTTAATTACTAGATCAGCCAATCAGATCCTCCTCCTCTTATTGAGTGATAGCTCGTTTTACTCGTTCGCTTCCAATTACTAGATCAGCCAATCAGATCACCTCCTCCTCTTATTGAGTGATAGCTCGTTTTACTTTTTCACTTCCAATTTAATTACTAGATCAGCCAGTCAGATACTTTTCTGATTGAGTTCCTGGTTTATTTTTACTCTTTTTTAATCTACATTAACTACTAGATTAGCCAATCATAAATTACTTCACTCATTGAGTTTATGACTAATTTACATTATTTCCCCCACATATTAATTACTGGATCAGCCAATCATGAGCTCCTCATCTTCTGGAGTTCTGAGGATATTTTACTATTCCCCTTCGAAATTATTCATTGGATCAGCCAATCACAGTCTTTTTTCTCTCATTAATTTCTTGACTTATTTTACTCTTTCGCTTAGAATTTTATTACTGGATTAGCCAATCACAATCTCCTCTTTATATGAAGTTTGAACCTATTTAATTTTTTCCTTCCATATGAATTAGAAAAATCAGCCAATCACAACTTCCTCCACTAATTGAGTTTTTGACTAATTATACTCTCCCTTCGCTGTTAATGACTGGATTAGCCAATCACAAGCTCCTCTTCATATTGAGTGAGTGGCTTGTTTTTCCTTTCTTTATACTTTCATAATAAATTCGACATCTATTGTTTTCACCTTTAAAGTATTATACGCATATGTCAATCATGGAATTTTCCGCTGTATGCCAATTGATTTTACGGCACTTGGGGCGCGCTTGCGTATTAATGCGTCCAACTGGTAAAACTTCATTCCTAACCTGTTTATACAGGTTTTGGCTACACGTGCAAGAACATACGGTAGACCTACATTCCATCTTTTTGTCACTATATATTGATATATAATTACAAAGAATACTAGAATTAAGATATATTGAGCTCTCTCTCTCTCTCTCTCTCTCTCTCTCTCTCTCTATATATATATATATATATATATATATATATATATATATATATATATATATATATATATATATATATATATATATATATATAGATGGATAGATAGATAGATAGATAGATAGTGTTTGTTTAAGCATACCCAAATGATCTATAGTTTAAAAAAATATATATGTATATATATATATATATATATATATATATATATATATATATATATATATATATATATATATATATATATATATATATATGTGTGTGTGTGTGTGTGTGTATGTGTGTGTATGTGTGTGTTCATATTTATTTATTTATTTAGTCTTTATTTTGTTTTACATTCATATAATTAAGTTGATTTTGAAGCAATAAATTTATATATATATATATATATATATATATATATATATATATATATATATATATATATATATATATATATATATATATATATATATATATATATATACACACACAGTTAAATAGGTTTTTATTAGTGTGACACCGAGACGGGGAAGAAAATTTTCCTCTTTAAGGTTGGACACCTAGAAAATGAGACGAAGATGGGAAGTGTTGTGACTTGTCAGATGTGAGTGGATAGTAAAAGACATTTAACGAATACGCCTGAATGTTCGGTGTGGATATGTAGGCATAGGAAAAGAACCGTAACTGAAGGCAGACTTAGCACAGAGTTGTTCTGGCCAGTCTATAAGACCTTCATTTTGTAGTATCGCAGTGGCCTAAATCAATATATGACATTTTCCTCCAATTATGAACTCGGTCACTTGGTTCACTAGTTCAGTGCCATTAGCCAAGTGCCAAGTTCAAAGACCTTAGGTAGACGACCCAGATCCGGTCCATTAGTTCAAATCATCACCGGAAAATGTATAAAAATGGTTACATAATTATCAGTCCTCTTTTCCTTTATCGGCAGTTTTTCCTATGTTCATATGGGATTACTGTTTCTCACTAGCTCTTTAGAGACTAGTGGTTGGTCTTAGCTCAAACTTTTACCGCCAGACCTCCTTCCTGACGCTATCCCTTTTCATTGATATGGGCTTAGGATTGGTGCAGATAGGAGCCGGATTGGTTTTCCCGTGCTGTTTCTCACTTGCCTATTGGTTAATCGTGTTTATATTGGCACAGAGATTTCGGGCGGGTATCCATCCTAACTTGCCCTCTCCATTGATCCAGACTTAGGACCGACACTGAGATAAACTGGTGTGCTTCCCCAGTGGCTGAATTTGTTATGTGATTACCAGTATTCAGACTGATACTTTTCTTGTCTTCATCAAAATCTGAACTTTTGAAGATACTTTTCTCACCACTTGCCCCATACAGCTAATTTTTTGCTTACTTTACTAGTTGGATTGATAGGTGAGCATGAAGTTTAAAAAAATGATGAATGGTGAATGCTTCTATGGTTTGGACACTTGGAAAGAATGGATATTGAGAGGAAGTTTGCGAGGACAGTATTTAGAAGGAAAGGTTACTGGATACTTGGGGCAGAGGTAGACATAATCAACGTGAAAAAGGTTGAGGTGAATGAGGACTTAGCTCTTGGCATCGGCATCCACTGAGGTTAACAAGTTGCAAAAGATAGAATTGGTGAAGAATCAGAGAAAGAGAGGAAGAGGGGTTGTGAAAACGTAATCTTTTAATGATAATGGAATATTGAATACGTACTTGATTTGGACACTTTAAATGAATTGCTATGGAGAGATTAATAGCATGAGTAGATATTGCTGGATATTAGTAAATTATAAACGATAAAGACGGAAGGGGGATTGAACTTTACATAGAGGAGGCCTTTGCATCCAGTAACTGGACAAGTGTGCAATTTAGAAGAAACTGGTTATGAATTAAAAGAGAGAGAGAGAGAGAATGCAGAAGATTGTCTTTTGTGAACATGAAGAACTAGGCCGAAAAGAGGATTGTGTGATGATTAAATTGGTTTGGACACTTGGTAAGGACGAATTTTAAGAACTGAAGAACCTGCTGTTTGTGGCGTATGTATGATCATTAAAAGGTGAATAGATTAGCTGACTGAGTGAGCCTTTGCTTAGGAGAAGCCTTGACATTCAGGAAAATAATCAGTAATACAATACTTGAAATCATTAATGTATAAAGTTAACGTTTTTCTTTTGCTAAAATGTTAAAGGGAAAAAAACAATAACTATGCCAAGCCCTTAGATATAACCAGGATATGTAAAGGGAAACCTGTGGCTCTGCTCATTCCCTTACATATAATAAGGTACACTTACCCTGTTGAAATTTAACACTTTCATATATATTACTGAGGTATACACACATACGTACATACATACATATGTCAAGCACGCATACATTCACATACCTGCAAATATATATATATATATATATATATATATATATATATATATATATATATATATATATATATATATATAAGTACTTTACTGAGCTGAGAGATGAAAATATAGATAGATAGATAGATAGATAGATAGATAGAGAGAGAGAGAGTACAAAAGGATTAGAAAGCAATTCGAACCGACTAAGCGCCAGCAACAGTTAAAAAGAATGTAAATAATCCGGGTGGACCAGCAGGTGTGTGTAAGTGTGTGCGCGCACGAGCGTGTGTGCATCTGTGTGCACATGCTTCGTTGCTCTTACGGGGGTCACATTGTTCACATGAACACCACGTGCTCGTCAGGGCATCAACGTTAGACCGCGTTACCGAGTTGCATATACTTCACCTAAATTGCATTTACCTAACTGTGCTTACGTGAAAGAGCCCCATGCTCGTAGCTCCCCGTCTCCTGCTCTGACACATATCTGTCCTTGAAACTATGCAAGCCTTTTTAGCAATGACTGTTTCCTAGCTTAATGAATTCTTTTTATCAACTCATCATACATTAAAATAGTTCTTCCTTATATCTTGCATGGATACGCATAGGGATTTGCGTATGAGTGTATTTCAAAGCGTGCTTTGTTGTTATAATAATAATAATAATTATTATTATTATTATTATTATTATTACACAACGCGGTATATCGCAAACTTTTATTTATTACTTAATTAATTAATTTATTTATTTACTTATTTATTCACTTATATACAGTATGTATATATATACATATATATATATATATATATATAATATATATATATATATATATATATATATATATATATATATATATATGTATGTATACTTTCTTGCTTATGTACTTATATAATATTATTATTATTATTATTATTATTATTATTATTATTATTATTATTATTATGGTTTACTTATTCTTACTTTTATAGGATTATTTTATGTTTGTTTGAGAAGTTTTTTCAGCACTATCATTTATGGTGAACGCACCTTGTGTGACGTAATACTTATAAGTGGGGAAACTCCCTACCGGCACATATCTTATATATATATATATATATATATATATATATATATATATATATATATATATATATATATATATATAATGATTTTCATCAAAATATGCTTATCAGTGGCAATAATCTGTAGCATTTTTTTTTATAATTTATTATTTGATAATTATCTTGAATGATTTTGAGAGAGAGAGAGAGAGAGAGAGAGAGAGAGAGAGAGAGAGAGAGAGAGAGAGAGAGAGGGTCAAGTACCAAGCAGTTTTTGATAGTGTCTATTTTTTTTCTTGTAATGCAACTGTTGTCCTGGTGGACAGAAAAAGAATTCAGTAGCAATAGATAGTTATATTATTAATTATATATTTATACTTATTTTTTTTATTATGATCCCGTTTTTTTGAATAAAAAAAAACATGATTTAACTGTGTGAAATTTTTTGCGATACTCTTTCGCGTGTGCATACGTACATACATACATACATACATACATACATACATACATGTATGTATGCGGTCGTACATTTATATGTACATGTTTGTATACTTGCCTACTTATTCACCTGCTTACGTACATACATACATGCATGTATACATACATTCATACATACATGCGTAAATACATACATACGTTAATCAAAGACTTCCTGTGCTATTCCATCTTAATGGAGGTGATATCTTATCTCAAATCTTAGAGAGAAAAAATAAAGTCTTCATTGTAATATTTTTCCTTTCGTTGTCATGGCGACCCCTACACACTCACATACACT
>JAXCGZ010008006.1:27500-32500 GCA_037179515.1 Halocaridina rubra
AAAACATGAATAATTTTTTTACCCCGACCGGGACTCGAACCTAGGACTTATGATTACTAAGTCAAGGCGCTACCACTACACCACAGAAGGTATAAAAGGAATCCAACCTTATAGCTTATATCTGCTATACTTAGGAATGAACGCATTCTATCTGAATGCCACTATGTTCATATTACAGATTCCCCAACCTCACTCGTGGCTTCATTTTAGCATTTAATTCAATTCCCAATCTCATTCGGGCATGAAATATCAAATAAGCACATTACATATGTGAAAACATGAATAATTTTTTACCCCGACCGGGACTCGAACCTAGGACTTATGATTACTAAGTCAAGGCGCTACCACTACACCACAGAAGGTATAAAAGGAATCCAACCTTATAGCTTATATCTGCTATACTTAGGAATGAACGCATTCTATCTGAATGCCACTATGTTCATATTACAGATTCCCCAACCTCACTCGTGGCTTCATTTTAGCATTTAATTCAATTCCCAATCTCATTCGGGCATGAAATATCAAATAAGCACATTACATATGTGAAAACATGAATAATTTTTTACCCCGACCGGGACTCGAACCTAGGACTTATGATTACTAAGTCAAGGCGCTACCACTACAGGTTCGAGTCCCGGTCGGGGTAAAAAATTATTCATGTTTTCACATATGTAATGTGCTTATTTGATATTTCATGCCCGAATGAGATTGGGAATTGAATTAAATGCTAAAATGAAGCCACGAGTGAGGTTGGGGAATCTGTAATATGAACATAGTGGCATTCAGATAGAATGCGTTCATTCCTAAGTATAGCAGATATAAGCTATAAGGTTGGATTCCTTTTATACCTTCTGTGGTGTAGTTGTAGCGCCTTGACTTAGTAATCATAAGTCCTAGGTTCGAGTCCCGGTCGGGGTAAAAAAAAAAAAATTATTCATATATATATATATACACGAGAGAGAGAGAGAGAGAGAGAGAGAGAGAGAGGCGGACGGACATATGATGTAACTCATGCTAACGCCACGTGGAGGTACTAGTATGGTATATCCGTAGAGGTTATGTTTTGGGTTTTTTAGTTCAGGGTCGGACACTATATATCTGAATTAAGCATAGTTCATGAAAGCTCTATACCTTAGGCTTATTATTTATTAATTCAATCTATTTTTTCTCTCTCTTCTCTATATATCTATCTATCTTCATCAGGACTCATTATCTACACGAGGTATGTCAATTCTCTCTCTCTCTCTCTCTCTCTCTCTCTCTCTCTCTCTCTCTCTCTCTCTATCTCTCTCTCTCTCTCTCTCTCTCGGATTATTAACCCCGCAATGGTTACCGATGTTTTTTTATCTCGCTCTCTCCTATATGCCCTTGAAAGATTCTGACAATGCAATTGTTTTCGAATCATCTGTTAGACTCATATTTGGTTGTTCGACAACCAAATACCCCGTTCACACGTTCGAACATCACTTCAAACACTTGTCTGTCGAACCGCGTTCCACGAACCGTTTGACCGTGGATGGTAGAGCCCTGATCCATTGAGCTGCCAAGGGTTATTCTTGTTATCTCGAGGTTAATAGATTTTTTTTTATTTTTGGAATTGAATATAATATATAGATAAGATATTAGATGTGTCCTATCGGAATATTTATACTTTAAATCCTACTTAAAATTCTTAGAGTATATTCTCTCTCTCTCTCTCTCTCTCTCTCTCTCTCTCTCTCTCTCTCTCTCTCTCTCTCTCTCTCTCTCTCTCTCTCGATATACTAGGATTTGTGCATGTAATCGCAATACTTATGCAATCGGTAGCCCATGCTAACTCAACAGAGTTAATGAGTACACCATTATATAATGTGAAGAGTCTGTGGAGAACTTTATCTTCTCATGTTCGTAATTTGGTATGGACAGAAATGACCAGCCTACATAGAACATGCATACATACATGCGTACACACACGTGCAAATATGATTATGTTGATGCAAATAAACACAAGAATTTTTTTAATATGAATACATTTAAATACCATATATAAATAAATATATAAATAGATAAAAAAATAAAATAAAATACATAATTATATAGAATAATATTCCTCTTGAACATCAGCTTTTTCTCATGTTTACATAGGGACCCTGCTTTCACAAACCACTCGGAGGCTAGTGATAACTACGTTCATATGCCCTTCTTGACCCCAACCCTCTCCTTAAATCCGAACTTAGGACAGTCACCAAGTTAAGCTGGTTTGCTTCCCCAGCGGCTGGATTAGCAAACTGATAAATGGTTAAGTTTATAAATAGATAAAATGTAAATAAATAAACTAATTAATGAAGAGTGAAAGAAAGTAATATTTTCCAGAAATATTATTGTTCAAAATTCCAAATGTAATATTCATCTTGGTAAGATTCGAAGGTAATTAAAACTTAAAACTGCAAAGTGCCAATGCCAGGAATATGTAAGTGTTCTCTGTCTGGCACTCCCAGACGCTGCCAGTATTTGGCTAGAGAGAAAGAGAGTAAGAGAGCACATATTCGCTATTGTTAATTTTCACTTTTTGCAGAGAGAGAGAGAGAATGTTTCCCTTGATGTTAGAGAAAATGTGTTATGTAAGAAAGAGAGAGAGAGAAAGAGGTCAAGAAATATGAGCCCCAATAGTAGTCAGAGTTTTGTATATTCTTATCTAGAGCCCAGGGAATTAATGTACAAAACACATGATCAGTAGCTGAACAAGATAATCATTAACACCTTTTTCACGTGTTTTTTCACAATTAACACAGGCTCTGTGTATGAATTCGCCTTATTGTGTTCACGTGAAAGAGCCCTTTACGCCCAAATTTCGTCTCCTGGTGGGTTTAATTTCATTTTGCAGACTAACCCATACGTCTAACCTTAAATCTGTGAATGCATCTAGCATTTAGTTTTCCTCGCTATCTAGTTATCAACTCTTGCACTAAAAGAGATCTTCCTTACACTCTGCAAAAAAGCTTTCTAAAGAAGCTTCTTACCATGACCTGTAGTTCTACAGCCACCCATGTCTTATAATAGCTCCCGATCTACTGTTTCCTAATTATAGAGGAATTCAGAAAAGTGTTACCATATCTCCCTCTTTCTTCTAGCTTCAAGTGTTTGTAAGTCTTACTCCTTCAGCTTTATCTCATAACGGAGATTACATGTCAGTCATCAGCTTCGTAGTATGCTTTTGAACTTTCCCCCATTTAAAGGGGAGTTTACACGGTCAAACGGTTCGTCGAACGCGATTCGACAGACAAGTGTTTGAAGTGATGTTCGAACGTGTGAACGGGGTATTTGGTTGTCGAACACGGAACGTGTTCGACAACCAAATACCCCGTTCACACGTTCGAACATCACTTCAAACACTTGTCTGTCGAATCGCGTTCGACGAACCGTCTGACCGTGTAAACTCCCCTTTAATGTAGAATATTTCTGAACATTTCTTTTTTCCATATGCCTGGAGGTCATCCTCGTCACATCTCTTGAAGTTGTTGTTGTTCCGGTTTTACGTCACGGACTCCCTTCTCTACCAAGGGCTAGGACGATTGCCTTCTGGCGAAGGACTTGTTTTGGAGATATCCTTTTATTATTGACTTTTCATCTTAAATTCCTCTATAGTTTTGATCAAGTGGAGAAGAAGCGATAGTTTGATCTAGGTGGCTCTAGAACTAAAGGTCATTTTTTGTAGCTTTGCAAGAACACTTCTACATACTTTTCAGCGAAAGAATAGTGAACAATTGGAATTTTTTAAGTGAGGACACTGCACTTGATAAATTCGCTCATAGTTTTAAGGATAGATGGGATAAGTGAGTAAAAAATGAGACCGATCAGGAGACGGGGAGTAATGACTATAGGACTCTTCCCATAAAATCAGTTAGGTAAGAAAACACACACATGTACGCACGCACGCACTCTCAAGTATACATCCATACTGAAATATAGACAGTAGGTGTAATATACAACATGGTCACAGGAGATTAATTATAGTAAAACTTCCCTGTTAATATAATTATCTTTTATTTTATTTTATTTCCATACATTATTTTCATGTTCTTTGTTGTATATCTATTTGCTGTTTTTATATAGTTACTCATATTGTATTACATATATCTTATTAATAATTATATTGTCTCCAGTTTACATGTATTAGGTCTAAGGGGATTACCTACTAATCCGATTAGGTACTTACATAGGGATTACATATGCCAATCTTAATTACAACTTATCGTGTAATCTTTTAACAAGGATTTTTTCTGTTATTTGGTTCAATAAGGTTTTAACCTGTTTTATGTAATTAATTATTAACCCCCCGGGGGCTCCTCTATCCATGATGTATATTACCCCAGCTGTCAGTACTTTATTATGTACTCACTTGTGATCGAGAAGGGGTCCAGTTAGGACTCAAAATATAGCTGTTGTTGTTGTTTGAGATTAAAGTCAACCTTGCGTTGGCACGAGCCCTTGTCCAAAGGACGGCCCGTAGGTTAGAGGTTACAACTCTTGGGTTGTTTTATCACTTTGGTGGTTCGAAAGTTTGCAAGGTGGTGAGATGGGTGTCCAGGTTGTCAAGTAGTTTCTTTACTATTTTGGCTGCATGATCTGTCGCATTGGGGTGTTGTGGATCCATGTTTAATCCGTTCCTTAAGTTGTTTGTCTTTGGACATTCTAATAGATAATGCAGCCGGGCCTTATCCGTTGTCTTGCCACAGTATGTGCACTCTTTTCTGGGGTTCTCAATAATTTCCCAGCAGCATTTGTAGCCCAGCCTGAGCCTAGCTATTGTGACAGCCAGACTCCTTGGGGTGTACTTGGATACAGGTGAGGGCTCAAGTTTTGTTGCATCCTTGTACCATGTGGCAGAGTAGGAGCTTTTGTTAACCCAGTAGTTGTGGTTTTACTGCTTTGTTTTCTGTAGTGCCTGCTTGGCTTTTGATTTGTATTGCTGTAGGCTGGGTTGTATAGAGTGCTGTATGCTGTGGCATAAGACAGCATCC
>JAXCGZ010008006.1:40000-65000 GCA_037179515.1 Halocaridina rubra
ACTTTTTTAATTCTCTGTGAATCATACATGTTTTCAATGTATACAGAGTAAAATAGATAAAGTAAAATAGATAAATGGATAAATAAAACAAATGTAGACATGAATAAATGAATTAAATAAATAAATAAATGAATGAATGAATTATTGTTTATGAAGAGATCAGAGAGTGCCTTTAGGCGGAGATAAAGAGGCTCTGAACTAACTCTCCAGAAAGTTCTATCTCTGCCGGCTTCGCTGATCAGCCAGACTTTTGGGAAGGTAGATTCCAAGTTTTCCCGAAAACAATTCAAATAGTGTCAAATTTATTATAACTCAGAACTTAGTCCTCCATATCTCTGGGTCCTCTGTCCTTTGACTGTTTTTTTTTTCTGTCTGTTGTTTTCCTTTGTGACATTACCTCATCTCTGCCTTGTCCTTAACCTTTTCCTTTTCCTTCGTCTTGGTATTTTCTCGTGCCCGGGCCTTTATTGATGAGAGCAGTTTCTGCCTGTCCCGGTGTCACACTCTTAAAAAAAACAAATCTTGATATATCATAAAGTTATATTGAATGTCATAAAAAAAATAATAATTACAGAGACCTAAATAGTAATAAGTATTCTTGTTTTATTTCCGGTAATTTCGCTTTGCTACTATAGTGTATGATTAGAGACTGGAGAATCTATATATAATTTTCTGTAATTGATGGGTATATGATATATGACCTTGAAAGTATGCACATGTATGAAAAACTTGACATTCTACGAATAACAGTATTTGATATTCTTTGACTCAGTTCTGCTGTAGTGGTAAAAACACAAGAATAGAGGGGGTTTGGGGGGTTATTGCTCTTTAACGAAGGAGGGAAGTGGAGGGGATAGAAGATTAGACTTCGTTCCTGCGCTCTCTCTCTCTACTGCGCCGGAGCGGTATTTGTGATGGAAAACTCCCATGCTCTCAGTGGAGGGTTTTTCTTAACCAATGCAAGCGTTACCCACATGGATAATTCTTGAATAATGAAAAGGATTTAATCGATTTCATCTGCCCTTTACGTGATTACGGTGATTAATATTGTAATCTAACTCATTCAGCTTTGTGTCTCTTCCGAGTTGTACAAATATGGTTTTGGAAGGTGAACAAGGACTGAGGTTAGTAAGGGCATACATTCAGGGTAACGACTACATCTGCCAAAACAAGTCCTTCGCAAGAAGGCAACCGTCTTAGCCCTTAGTTGAAAAGGGAGTTCGTGACGTTAAACCGAAACCAAGGTGAACATTTCTGATCTTTCTTTTGTGTCTGTCTGTCTATCTGTCATTTTCCGTCTGTTAAGGGCGGTTTACACGGTCAAGCGGTTCGTCGAACGCGGTTCGACAGACAAGTGTATGAAGTGATGTTCGAACGTGTGAACGGGGTATTTGGTTGTCACGTTCCGTGTTCGACAACCAAATACCCCGTTCACACGTTCGAACATCACTTCATACACTTGTCTGTCGAACCTCGTTCGACGAACCGTTTGACCGTGTAAACCGCCCTTTAGAGAGCTAGTACTTTCTGTATGCTTTGTATTGTAAGAATGCAAAATTCATAAAAGGAGATTGTCTTTTATTTCGACTATAACTT
Organism: Halocaridina rubra; assembly: GCA_037179515.1. NCBI lineage: Eukaryota > Metazoa > Arthropoda > Malacostraca > Decapoda > Atyidae > Halocaridina > Halocaridina rubra. The sequence continues at coordinate 41,597 of JAXCGZ010008006.1, forward strand.
CCCATTTTTTTTTAAACCAGACTTGAGACTATCACCAAGTTGAGATTTCTCGCACCCCCCACCCTTTTGAGTCTCGAGAGTCCCCCCCCCCCTGCATTTGGATATTATTTTGACATATATAACTCTGCGAAGGACGAATCCATATTTCACTATCATTTACGATTTTATTAGTAAATATTTACTAATACTACTACTACTACCACCACTACTACTTTTTGCTACAGCTGCTACTACTACTACTTCCTATCAGTACAATATTAATTAATACTGTTTGCCTTTATATGTCAATGAGTTCCCGATTTGAATGTGGTTGGACACAGGTTGGAACTGAGTAATTTGGATTGGATACCCATGGTCTGAGGTTAGCAAGGGCATGCACTCAGGGTAACGATTACATCTGCCAAAACAAGACCTTCGCAAGAAGGCAACCTTCCTAGCCCTTGGTAGAAAAGGGAGTCCGTGACGTAAAACCGGAACAACTACAAACCCATCGTAATGCTCTGAGGAGAGGTCGAACCCACATTGTTCAAGCTTGTCATTTCCCTCCTCGCGCACTATGCCACTGAGCTACCGCGTCCCACACATTTATCATCTGTAACTGGTTATCCTAAAGCATATTCCAGATAGTGATGTTCTCTTCCGGTGTCTTGAAAATGATTTTATTGGAAAGCAGAAGCTTGATATTGTGTAAATAATAAGTGGTTTTTTTCCATTATTGTTATTATTATTATTATTATTATTATTATTATTATTATTAGTAGTAGTAGTATTAGTAGTAGTAGTAATAATATTATTAGTATTAAATTGAGTCTTTTAATAGCATCGTTAATTTTAATATTTCTATGTTAATATCCGTGACAACGGGGTTTAGACAAAGGTATTGCTTAAAGGTTTTCTTGCTAATGAGACTTCATGGATGCCATCTCGGGGCTGTAACAATTACACAAATGCATAAAGATGAGTCATCTCACGGCCGAAAGTTGTACACACACACACACTGCCTTGACTTAATTCTCTCCGCTGAATTATTATCATTAATTAATATCAAACAGTTCCTTTAAACGTTTCAAAATTAATTTATTGTAATAATAGCGAAATAATAAACGTGGTTAGGATTTTACGATACTAATTAACTTATGCTTTGTGTCTTAGTGGAATCGCTAATTTTAAGCCACGCCAATATTTCACTTCAAAGGATCTCGATCGCTTGAGTACGCTACTTTCATGAATTATAGAACGAGACACCCACTGACCTAACCACCTAGACTACCAAAGGCAAAATCAATATTCGGCGTTCTTTATGTTAGAACGTACGAAATTGAACGTGCACGACTAACGTTCATTGTATCTGTAAATGGTGCATATGGAATTTTATGTATTATTAAGTTCCAGATTTCCTATTAGAAAAGCTGAAGAAAGTCGGGTCTTAACTGGTAATTTATTTAAGCTATACTTTAGCCCTATTCTCAACCTTGGGTCCGTAGCACAGTATTTATTTCAGAACCAATACAGAGACACGTTTTTTACACGCTTGATATTGATGAAAGAATTTATATTATTTAGTAAGAAGCTTATAAATAGAGGAAAAGGGGCCTATTCGCCCTATAATGTTCTTCATATGACCCACATATGCTGAATCCTGTCACAGAAAAACGACCTTTATTCGGTGAATGTCAAATGATACATTTCCCATAGCCTAAATTTACATTTACAACACGTGGTAGATAAATTAAAATAAAAATTCTTTGTGTCTTCGTTTAAGATTCTAAATCCTTAATAATAATAATAATAATAATAATAATAATAATAATAATGATAATAATAACAATAAGAGGAAGAAGAAGAAAATACTAAAATTGTGTTTTACTTGTTTCTGTTAATCCCCATTTTGGGAGTGGACACAGACAGGTTAGAGCTGGGGAAATAAAGGCTTGTTGCCCCTCCCAACTCCTTATGGTGGGCTTGATGGCAGCTCTGTTAACTCTAGAATCGAGTATTCTCAACATCTCGCAACTGCGGTCCCGATTATTATTATTATCATCATTATTATTATTATAAACTGAGTAGTCTCCGTGGCAAAATAGTAGCGTCCGCGACTCTGAGGCGGCAGGTCAAGGATTCGCGCCCCGTCACGGACTGAGGTTAGTAAGGGCATACACTCAGGGCAACGATTACATCTGCCAAAACAAGTCCTTTGCAAAAAGGCAACCGTCCTAGCCCTTGCTTGAAAAGGGAGTCCGTGACGTAAAACCGATACAAACAAACATTATTATAAACTGAGGAAGCATAGCTTCATCATGATCTTGTTCATTCTCTCGTTTTCTCTCTATTGATTTGCGGCAAGATGAGAACTTAAGAGAGAGAGAGAATGCCGGTCACCAGCTCCCTCCTATCCCACTTAGTAGTTTGCGACGATTCTCTCCCTACCTAGAGAACATTGCTACGTCATCACACCGCCTGAGTTGTGATGAAATGATACAGAGAACATGAAAAGGTCACGAAGTACAAAATCAATGGTTCAAAAACCGACGTCATCACCATTGTCATCACCAATAGACAGTTCTCATCACTAGTAGCATCAGAAAAAAACGATAGCAAGTTAATAATAATAATAATAATAATAATAATAATAATAATAATAATAATAATTGAAACATTACACAGATATTTTTCATAATTAACAGGATCAAAGTTAAAACAAGACGTTAGAGATGATGATGATAATAATAATAATAGTTATATGAGAGCTATTACTAGCAAAAGACATTGTACACATTATTATTATTATTATTATTATTATTATTATTATTATTATTATTATTATTATTATTATTCATTATTATAAGTTGTTATTGGTGTTGAGTCACCGTGGCTCAAGCGGTAGCGTCCGCGACTCTGAGGCGTCAGGTCGAGAGTTCGCGCCCCGTCACGGTCTGAGGTTAGCAAGGGCATGCACTCAGGGTAACAATTACATCTGCCATAACAAGTCCTTCGCAAGAAGGCAACCGTCTTAGCCCTTGGTAGATAAGGGAGTCCGTTACGTAAAACCGGAACAGAACAGTTGTTGTAGTAGTAGTAGCAGTAGTAGCAGCAATAGCAGTAGTAGTAGTATTAAAATTAAAGTTTGCCGGTGTTTCGGTTCCGATATTCATCTGAGATGCTCCTCAGAACGTCAGCCGAGGTAATCCCCAACCCCGCCACTGTGGTAGTAGAGGTGTGTGCTTTGACTCCGCCACTTGCCCTAGAAGGGGGACCACTGCCCTTGTATATAGTTAGATATATTTTTTACTAAATTCTTTCAAGTGTTTTGTTTATTCATTGATTCATTTCCAGTTTTTACTCACTACTACTACTACTATTAATATTACATTCTATATTATTATGCAAGCTAAAATTGTCTACTACTACTACTACTACTAGTACTACTACTACCTTTTGTATTATTATACAAGCTAAAATATTTCCATATGTAGTAATATGCTAAAGCAGCCACATTATTATACAAATAAATGGTCTAAGAGTTGTATCATACGTTTGGCAGATATCTCTTCTTGTGTTGTCATGAGGTGTGCACCTTGCCGAAAGCTCTTGTAAAGGCTACAACATGGCTTAGATCGGTCGAGCTAAATTGAAATAGTCCATGAAGTCAATAGCAATTATAATTATATTTAGGTATGTATTCAAGTCCTTGTAAAATGGCAGTCTCTCTCTCTCTCTCTCTCTCTCTCTCTCTCTCTCTCTCTCTCTCTCTCTCTCTCTCTCTCTCTCTCTCTCTCTCATTTTTCATTGCTTATTGTGCTGACAAGCTCAGCTAAAATCATTCTTAATCACAAAAATGTAGATATTGTCTGTCAAAATAGACATATTTACAGGAAGTCATGTACCAATACATAATAATAATAATAATAATAATAATAATAATAATAATAATAATAATAATAATAATAATAATAATAATACATTTTAAATATCCCAAGAATCGAAACTATTCAAAATGGAAATATAAAAAAAAAAAACATTTTTCTTGGTTCCCTTATTTTTTATTATTCATTTATTTGTTATTTATTTATTTATTTATTTTTCCTCTATATTTGGATGGTTATGACCATGCATTTCTTGAGAGTGAGTCAATATGTTCATATCCTCTTTTATAGAGATAAACAAAAACCATTTGGTTAAAATTGAAAAAAGGATTCGATGGATAATGAATGGTACATGTGCAGTGTCAAAAAGATTAAAAATTAATTAGTTGATAGTAGAGTAATAGACATGAAAATATTCTTTAGATAGTGTGAAAATACAACATTAAACCCGAAAGAAATAAGGACAAAAGTACATAATACCGTGGGCACCAAAGCAACCCCCCCCCCCGTGTTATCTCATCCCACAAACCTGCTCGCTCACTAGACAGGTTTCTTGTTGTTTGAAGAGAAGAAGAAGCATATAACAAAAGAATGTTTCGACAGAAAAAAAAATTGCATGAGGAAGAATAAGGATCCGAACAAGGAGAAGAAGCAAGGAGTAGAAGAAAAAAGAAAAAAAATTGTAAAGAGAGAGGTCAGCTACATCTGTTGCTAGCCACAAGGTGTTAAGGAAGATTATCGCATCCCAATGCAGGCAAGGATGAGGCAGGGTTGCCATGTTGCACGAAATTTCCTTACTAGAAATTTCTGTGTAGCTTTAGGGAAGAAGAAGTTTGGGAGAAGGGAAAGAGTTGGCAACTTGGGAATAGAAGTATTCAAAAGATGGTGTATGTAGGTATGTATTTATATATGTATGTTTGCATATGTCACTAGGAACAAGTAATTATATTAAAAGTGGAGAAAATTACTTGCAAAGAGTAAAAAAAAATTGGAAACAACTTTATATTTTAATAATTACTAGTCACGTCTGATAATAGTGTTTACTCTCGAAAACAGTAGGGGTATTAAATTATTTTTTTCCTCCATGTATGTATGTATGTACATATGTGTGTATATCTTGAAATGCTTTGGGGTGTAGGAAAATGTCATATGGAAAAAGTAAAATAATTCGGCATTGAAGTTTTACTATCTATCTATCTATCTATATATATATATATATATATATATATATATATATATATATATATATATATATATATATATATTTATTATGTATTAGAGAATGGGAAGAATATTTGGAGATATTTATTGATCACAAAGAATTTGTTTCTCATGAATAAATGAATTAATAAGTAAATGAACTTCTTCAGTGTATAGATACATAATTATGTACACCAGTTAGAAGCGTCCTACTGCATGTTTGCTAATGTGATCAATAAAGCCGTAATAATAATAATCATCATCATCATCATAATAATATAAATAGTAATAATAATGATAATTATTATTATTATTATTATTCAGGCAATATAAAATACTATATATGTAAAAATATTTATCACACATCACACCATTCTAACGGGTCGGGAAGCAAACTCTGGACCTCTGAAAGCAAAAGAAGAGACCATCTCATCTCTCATGTGCTGCAATATGTCCAAGTTTCAGGGCTCGATTCCATACCAACAGATTTGGTGCGATATATTCAGTTAATAATAGTAATATCAATAATAACAATAATAATAATAATAGTAACAATAATTATCTTGCAATATCGGAAATTCTCGGAGTAAACGCAATATTTATATACACAACACAAAAATTAAGACACTCGTATGTCAAACCAATTTTAAAACAACTCATGCCCTGACTCACTTCCTTGTACTAATGTACAACTCAATTGTACTGTACATGCTTGCACAGGCTGAACAGCACGTGTTCTGAGTGTGAACAGAGAGAGAGAGAAAAAAAACAACATTCAATCGTGATATCAGATGACACGAAATCCAAGTAGCTGTTTGCAGAAGAAAAAAAACATACCAAATTAGAAGCAGTATCATGACACAATGGCTATGTGCTGGTATTTGTAATAATCCATAGCCTATTTCAAATCATATATGCTAGCAGGAATTAGAAGAAGAAATATTAGGAATATAGATAATATGTATATATTCCTAAAAGAAAATAGACGATGGAGGACAAGAGTAAAATGGAAGAATTCATTTTGAAAAGATAAACGCGAAAAAAAGAAAAAAATTAGTGGTTTATAGGGCTTGTAAGTCGAGAGGAACTGGACACATTTTCAGAAGAAGCAATGAGAGAGAGAGAGAGAGTTTCCTTGTTGCTTAGTGAGACATGTTGCTAGGCGTGTAATTTTTCCTTGCACTTATGTGAACGTACGTACATACATACATACATACATACAGACAAAGCAGACGGGACAATCTCTTACCAGAAGACCCCAGGCACCAAAAATAGATCCAAGAAACCTTAGCAGCTTAAGGATAGGGCAGAAATTAGTTTAAATAGTTTAGAGAACTTTAAAGAAAAATTTAGGAGGTTTGCTAGTTTTTTCTTTAAAATGTTAATCTCCAACAGTAAAATATATTTATTTATTTATTTGTATATTTGTTTAATAATAAATTTAGTTACTTATATAGTTATTACATATATTATTCTATGTATTTTATTTGATAACAATTCACGTCGTTCACTCTTCCTTGTCAAATACATTACATATTCGTTCCTGCTAATAAGTAGTTTGTGTGTGTGTGTGTAAGAAGAAAAAAAAGTATAAGCGAAGGCTGAGAAGACTTATTTTTGTTAGAGAAATTGAAAGAATGGATGAAATAAAGTGGTGAATAGTAAAGCCCTGGTGCTTCCCTTTTTTCAGAAATGTCCACTCAACTATCTTCTGGGGGGAGGGCTTATGACATACTTTTGTGTGCGTGTGTGTATATATATATATATATATATATATATATATATATATATATATATATATATATATATATATATATATATATTTGTGTATGTGTGTACGCACGTACATATATGTATTATATTTAGGTGGGCGGGTATGTGTAGGGATGTATGTATGTTCTTAAAATAATCTACACACATTATTGGTATCCAGATTTATCTAAAGAAAACCTAACCTCAAGGTTTTAGACGAGATGTTAAAGATAATATCATTTATTCGTGACCCTGACGACTATGTCGCTGGGGAGTTAGTGCATTGTCTTCACCAGAATTAATTTTGCTAATTATAAATGCCATTGCTAAATATGCTTAGAACAAGTTTTTGATGGTATGAACTCATTTGGATGTTCTTAAGTTTTGGGTATATGCCAGCAGCTCTCTCTCTCTCTCTCTCTCTCTCTCTCTCTCTCTCTCTCTCTCTCTCTCTCTCTCTCTCTCTCTCTCTCTCTCTCTCTCTCTCTCTCTCTCTCTCTCTCTCATAATTTTTAACAGAATTTTCCTGAAAGTCATGTAACAAAATCAATTAGTTGTGCATTTTTCCTTTACAGTTGCGTTAGATATCGTCTAGTCTTTGGAAAAAAAATGATAAAAAATAATAAAATTGTTTTTAATGCGAATTTGTAAATTTTATTTCATTCAGTTTATTGAAATGCATCTTTTTAATGTAGTTTATGAATAATTTAAGTAATCCTACCCACCGCCTCTTCTCAATTCCATCAGCGGAAAATTATTTAATATTATTTTCCCTTTCATTTCACCGTGGATTTTGTCTGTTCTGACCTTCTTTAGAAATATATGGTTTGGTTGGTTTGGGTTTTACGTCAAGAACTCCCTTTTCAACTAAGGGCTAGGACGGTTGCCTTCTTGCGAAGGACTTGTTTTGGCAGATGTAATCGTTGCCCGGAGTGCATGCCCTTACTAACCTCAGTCCGTGACGGGGCGCGAACCCTCGACCTGCCGCCTCAGAGTCGCGGACGCTACCATTTTGCCACGGAGACTACCTTCTTTAGAAAAATATATGAATAAAATATCAAATTATTCTTAGGTTATTTATTGGCTAATTTATTTATCTTTTAATGCCACATTTGTCATACTTTCTTTTCGTCCTTTTTTTTTTTAAGTACAGTTTGATTCAATCTTAAGTTGTTATTTTTTTTTTCAGCAAAATTCACACAGGATAAAGCGAATAAATGTTCATAAGGAAATTTACTCTACCTGTAACCTGCTTTTTCCCTAAGTTTCCTCAAGTACAAGAATGGAGGAAAGGAATAAAGTATCCTTTTTTTATATTTATATTCCATTCGCCATAATATACTGTATAAGTTTTTTTTTAAGGATTGTGACACCAGGACAGGCAAAAAAGTAAAATAAATAAATCTACCCTCATCAGGCCTGCGTACGAAGAAAATATAGAGAGAACCAGAGATTGGGAGTGTATTGTGACTTGTCAGATGTGAAGGGATAATAAGACATGTGCAACGAATATCCAAGAATAGTCGGTGTTGATGTAGGCATAGAAAGAGAACCGTAACTGAAGGAAGACTTAACATCGTCCTGTCCTGGACAGTCTTATTTAAGTCCAATAGCCCCTTCAGGTGTAGTATTGCAATGTACCTGGACCTAATCGATTCAGATCGAATTAAGAGTATTTAATCTGGCCATAGGGGAGTAAACCAGGTCAGCTTAATGTCTGTCCCATGCCTGGATCAATGGAGACGATTGGTGTCGTGTATGACATCAGGCCATAAAACTGTGCCAAAGCTCTCCCTAAACTCCAAGAGACTGTTGAGAAATAGCGACGCCTTAGGGATATAGAAATAGCTGTCGACATTGAAAATTGAATATCTAAACCGGCCACCGGGGGAGCAAGTAATCTCGATTGAGCGCCGGTCCCAGGTCCTGATCAATAGAGAGGGTTGGTGTCAGAAAAGGCATCCGACAGAAAAATTCTGTGCCCCCACTAACCCTAGCCTCCTAAAGACTAGTGAGATACAGCGACTCTACGTGAACTGGGAGAATCTGCCGAAAAAGCACATGAATACCTAGATAGCAACACCTAAGAGTAGAAATGGTCTCGCTTAAGCCAGGTTATCATGAACGAACTAAAACAGCTTTCACATTTCAGCACTCAAGGTAATGTCTGTTCTGTAATAATATTATATAACAAAAATACATTCATTACGGAGATATATATATATATATATATATATATATATATATATATATATATATATATATATATATAAATTATATATATATATATATATATATATATATATATATATATATATATATATATATATAAATTATATATATATATATATATATATATATATATATATATATATATATATATAAATTATATATATATATATATATATATATATATATATATATATATAAATTATATATATAAATTATATATATATATATATATATATATATATATATATATATATATATATATATATATATATATATATATTTCAATCGTTATTATTGAATTTCTGTTTACTCTGTAAATAACGTCTAATTAATTTATATATATATATATATATATATATATATATATATATATATATATATATATATATATATATATATATATATATATATATATGAGAGGACTTTTATTATTAAATGCAGATATATTTAGGAAGACATAAACATTATGCAATGCTCGTCTTATGAAATCGGCGTAGGTTCTGTTCAGGAAAGTTTGTTTACAAACAAACCGTTTTGGCGCGTACCCAGCCATCTATAACCTTGCCTCTCTCTCTCTCTCTCTCTCTCTCTCTCTCTCTCTCTCTCTCTCTCTCTCTCTCTCTCTCTCTCTAACTCGATCCTTCTAGTCTCGCTTACTCACCCACGCCATTATCCCCCCTTCCTCCCTCTCTTTAGGGTAAGCACGTGATGAGGCCGTGATTTTGAGAGTAAACCAGACCATTGATGGCGCATATCTCTCTCTCTCTCTCTCTCTCTCTCTCTCTCTCTCTCTTTTGACTATAATTTACACTTTTCTGTATAGCGGATACTTTTTGGGCACGTATCACGGTTGCTACACATGTCCTACCTGTGTGTGTGAGAGAGAGAGAGAGAGAGAGAGAGAGAGAAAGAAAAAAAAATTAGTTCACATTGTAAAAACAAATGCCCGTTGTTAGGTGATCTTTTTATCTGTTGAACTTACACAAATGCATATTAAATTAACTATTTCCGTGCATGTGTTTAATTATATAAATAAGAAATCACAATTAGTCAGAGTATATTCAGTAAAACAATTAGATATATTTCAAGTTTTTTATTAAAGAATATACCAGGGTTTTATTGCTTCAAAAAATAACTTCTCAATAGCGAAGTATATCTTAGCAACCATGACTTTATATATATATATATATATATATATATATATATATATATATATATATATATATATATATATATATATATATATATATATGGTAATTTAGTCTCGTTCTTTGGTAATTGTAGGGGATTCACTATGCAGATATGTAGACAGGAAACTCAGGCATAGAGTTAGAGGAAAATATTTTTTCCCTGGAGCAGGTATGAAGAAGGTAGGTGAGTCAATAAATAGCTGGATTGAGAAAAAAGATGTTGTTTGTTTGATAGCTGGGGGAAATGACGTGCAGGATGGTAGAAGTGAAGAGCTGATTAGGTTGTATAGACAAGCTCTGGATAAGATTAGGAAAAGGGGTGCAGTTCCTGTGATGTGTGGTATTCTCCCTAGGCTTAGCCAAAGTTCAGAGTGGTGGTCTCGAGCTATAGGAGTAAATGCTAGGATGAAAGTCTTCTGTCGGGAGAATAATATAGGTTTTATAGACGGGTGGGATCACTTCACTAGTCGTAAGCATATGTATGCAAGGGATGGAGTGCATCTTTCTAATTCAGGTGTCTCGGTATTGGCTGGTATGATAGACAGAGAGGTAGGGGGGTTTTGTTAGACACAAATAATGAAATGATTAATACTTGTGCAGAGAAATTAGTCAGTAAGGGTTCAGTAAATAGTGGGTCAAATAACTGGGAGTCTAAGGATAAGAACCATTTGTTACATAGAACAAATATTAACAAAAAGAATAGCCACAAGAAGGGTGAAGCTAGAGAAAGTTTAAAAGTATATTATACAAATAGCCGTAGTTTAGGTAACAAGATAGAAGAACTGAGAGCCATAGTATGTAGTGAGAGACCGGATATAATATGCATTAGTGAAAGTTGGATTAAACTAGAAAGCAAACACCTTAAAGCTGAGTACATAATTACAGGATATAAACTTTATAATGCTGATCGTAGTGCAGATAAAAGAGGGGGAGGGGTAATTATGTATATTATAGATAGCCTCAGAAGCTGCATTAAGTCTGGAATTAAGACAAATCTAAATTCAGAAACCTTATGGGTTGAAATTAAAAATAATATAGAAAGTCTAGTTGTAGGAGTAGTCTACAGACCACCTGATCTAGATAATATAGAGTCGCAAGTTATATACGATGAAATTTATAAAGTGAGCAGGTCAAATAGAGTTTGCATTGTAGGCGATTTTAATTTTAGACATATTAACTGGGAAACCATAACAGGTGATAGTAGCTCTAAGGAGTTTTTGGAAGTAGTAGAAGACAATTTCCTTTCTCAGCATGTACATGAAGCAACACGGGGGGTGAATACACTAGATTTAGTTCTTAGTAATAGAGAGAATATGGTTACAAATTTAGAAGTTGGTGAAAAATTGGGCAACAGTGACCATGATTCCATTAGATTTAACATAATTTTCAAGGAAACTATAAAGGAAAATAAGAATATTGTTCCAAACTTTAGAGCAGGAGATTTTGAGGGCTTAAAAACTAAATTATCTAATGAGGTATGGGAAGGGATTTCTGGGGTACAGATGTGGGTAGTTAATCCAGCAGGTCAGGTCGCAGGTAGCGGGTTACCCCGAAATTTGGGTACCACATGCCAAGGATTATCACAAGATAAGATCAATACATTAAATTCTCTCACAGGAAAGAACAGCAGCCCGTCAGTTAATATAAATTTGGATGAGGAATATAACAATTTTGTCATGACTCTTAAGAATAGTCAGAGAGACTATATTCCCATGAAACATTGCAGATCAAGAAAAAATGACCCTAAATGGATGAACAATAGAATAAAGAATCTTATAGGTATTAAAAGAGGAATATACAGGAAACTAAAAAGAGGTGAAGAGCAGGTGAGGCAGCAATATATACAGTTAAACAGGGAAGTTAAAAAGATAGTTAGAGAGTCGAAAAGAAAATACGAAGTTCGAATAGCAGGAGAAGCTAAAGAAAATCCTAAAGGGTTTTATCAACATTATCAAACAAAATTTAAGGAAAAAGTCGGACCAATTGAAGTAGCCAATGGCCATATCACAGATGACGATAAAGTGATGTGTACATGTTTAAATGATTATTTCTTATCTGAATTTACAAATGAAAACTTGGAAAATATTCCGGAAGTAGAATCCATTTACAGAGACAGTCCCGATAATATACTTAGTTCAATAAATATTACGAGAGAGGAGGTAATAAAAGAAATAGATAAATTAAAGGCTCATAAATCTCCGGGACCTGATGGAATATATGCTAGAATATTAAAGGAATGCAAGGAAGAGCTTAGTTGTCCTCTAACTGCATTATTTAATAATTCAATAAAATTAAGATCGGTACCCATGGAGTGGAAATTGGCAGATGTGGTACCAATATTTACAAAAGGAGAACGTGTTAAAAAGAATAATTATAGGCCGGTAAGTTTAACGTCAACAGTGGGTAAGATTCTAGAATCCATAATTGCAAATAAAATAAGGGCACATCTAGAATTACACAGACTAATAAAACTTTCACAACACGGGTTTCTTAAGGGTTTTTCGTGCCTTACAAACTTACTGTCTTTTTATTCAGAAGTTTACGAGGCAGTAGATTGTGGCAAAGAATATGATACAATATATCTAGATTTTAGCAAAGCTTTTGATAGAGTTCCTCACAAAAGATTAGTTAAAAAGCTGGAAGCTCATGGTATAGGAGGAGCTGTGCTCAGATGGATCAAACATTGGTTAAAAGACAGAAAACAGAGGGTTTGCATAAATGGAGAGAAATCAGAGTGGGGCTCGGTTACAAGCGGGGTACCACAAGGCTCGGTACTGGGTCCTCTATTATTCATCGTATATCTAAATGATCTGGATTCGGATATCAGTAGTAACCTAAGTAAATTCGCAGACGACACTAAAATAGGTAGAACTATAAATGGAAAAGAAGACATTCATACTTTACAGGAAGATCTAAATAGATTATCTGAATGGTCGGACAAATGGCAAATGGAATTTAATGTTGAAAAATGTAAAGTAGTTAAAATGGGTATTATAAAAGACAGTACTAGTTATAAGCTAAATAACCATGAAATCATGAGTTCTCAGTGTGAAAGGGATTTGGGAGTTCTTGTGAGTAGTAGTCTTAAGCCAAGAGAGCAATGCACAGCAGTCAGAAATAAAGCAAACAGAATTTTAGGATTTATCTCAAGAAGCGTCAGCAATAGGACGGAAAAAGTTATTTTGCAGCTCTATCTTGCATTAGTTAGGCCCCATTTAGATTATGCTGTGCAATTCTGGTCACCCTATTATAGAATGGAAATTGAATCCTTGGAGAGAGTGCAACGAAGAATGACCAAGATGATACACAATATCAGAAATCTACCATATGAGGACAGATTAAAAAAACTTAATCTACATTCTCTAGAGAGGCGAAGAGTTAGGGGGGATATGATTGAAGTGTATAAATGGTTTAAAGGGATTAACAAGGGAGATATTAATAAAGTTTTAAAAATTCATGATCAAACCAGAACTCGTAATAATGGATTTAAGCTTGATAAATTTAGGTTCAGAAGGGAAATCGGTAAAAATTGGTTTGGTAATAGAGTAGCTGATGCATGGAACAAGCTTCCTAGTATGATAGTAAATGCCAATACCTTAGACACCTTCAAATGTAGATTAGATAGACATATGACAGAGGTAGGGTGGGTATGAATAGGTTAGTGCTTATTAGAAAAATCATAAAAAGAAAAACAGAATAAATAAGTAGAGTAGAATAGAATAGGTTAGACATGCTGAAAATACAACTCAAAAATGGAGCTGCCTCGTGTGTGCCAGTAGGCATGTTGCAGTGTCCTCTATTCTTATGTTCTTATATATATATATATATATATATATATATATATATATATATATATATATATATATATATATATATATAACCAGATATGCACATCACATATGTGAAAACATGAATCATTTTTTTACCCCGACCGGGACTCGAACCTAGGACTTATGATTACTAAGTCAAGGCGCTACCACTACACCACAGAAGGTTAAAAGGAACCCAACCTTATAGCTTATATCTGCTATACTTAGGAATGAACGCATTCTAACTGAATGCCACTATGTTCATATTACAGATTCCCCAACCTCACTCGTGGCTTCATTTTAGCATTTAATTCAATTCCCAATCTCATTCGGGCCATGAAATAACCAGATATGCACATTACATATGTGAAAACATGAATCATTTTTTTACCCCGACCGGGTATATATATATATATATATATATATATATATATATATATATATATATATATATATATATATATATATATATATATATATATTATATATATATATATATATATATATATATATATATATATATATATATATATATATATATATATATATATACATTTGTGTGTGTGTGTATTGCTGAGACATATCAATATTATGATTTGTAATTTGTTTTTTTTTTTTATTCTTACATTTTACTTTCCTTTCAAACACTTGAATAAATACTAATTGTTTGCGTCATTCTTGTTTACAGATTGAATGTTTTGTTTATTGTTTGCCATATACGCGTCTTTTACTTGCTTGTTTGCTTGAAACTGCGCAGTTTTACACGTTATTTGTTGTTGTTTAAATATTTACTCAGCCAGTGTGCAGTACTGATGGTTTACGGATATATATATATATATATATATATATATATATATATATATATATATATATATATATATATATATATATATATATATATATATATATATATATATATATATATGTATGTGTGTCATTTCTGTCAGTACAATGTACACCATATTTTATATTGAGAAAAAAAATCGATGAAACTTTTTAATGCTATTTATATTTCATAATAATAATAATAATTGTGCTAATCGTCCTCTCAAGTCTATATCTAATGTTTCAGAAACTGATATATATATATATATATATATATATATATATATATATATATATATATATATATATATATATATATATATATATATATATATATATATATATATATATATATATATATATATATATATATATATATATATATATATATATATGTATATATATATATATATATATGTATATATATATATATATATATATATATATATATATATATATATATATATATATATATATATATATATATATATATATATTGCGCCATTCGCGATATTTTCTCATCTTGTAATTGAAATTTAATCCTCATAATTTTCCTAATCTTTTAATAAGTATTTTTTGTCCCGTTATTCGCCTTTTTTGGCGATGGTTATTTTTTTTTTCACATATTTGATTTCTTTTGGTCAAAGACGGAATAGTAATGACGGGCGAGATGTTTGGGGGACGGGCCGGCACCTGTGACGTCCAAGTGGGCGGGGCTGTTTGAGAGTATATAAACTCGCGAAGTAGCGAAAAATACCCAGTACAGAACTAGCAAGAAGCATTGAAGGAGATCCTGAGCAACACTTAACAACAGAACTTCGAAAACGTTTAATTGCAAAAACATTTTGTTTTTAAATATTATGTCATCCATAACAGGACGTTTTTAGAGCAGTGTCAAGCAGCAACAAAGAAGATGGTGTCATCTACTTCCCCCATGGTGGTAGTTGCCAATAGACTACCATTCATCATTACCAAGGACAAGGATGGTAATCTTGTTAGAAAGCAATGGTAAGTGTATTTTTTCTATTATATATTGCCATTGGCTTCCTGCTGCTTTTGAATTCCCATTATATGGATCAAGTAAAAATAACGACTCCAAGTACATTAAATAACCCCCGTTGTTTGTTAGGGTTGGCATTAATAGAACCAACTCAAACCTAAAATTACAGTTTTCGAGGTAAATGTACTAAGAGTCATTATCTTTCCTTGATCCCAAAAATATTTTCATAGGTCAAAAGGCAGGAGTTCACTCACCTTTTAAACAGCGTATTTATTTATATATTGTTTATTTAAATTTTTGTTAGTTTTCTAGATATTTAAAAAGTTTGACTATATATATATATATATATATATATATATATATATATATATATATATATATATATATATATATATATATATATATAAAGATTCGTTTCATGCACCCTATCGACTTTTGGACTAAGCTATTTTTCTGATCGGGTTCAAACCCATCCTAACGTAACTAAACTGAAAGAATGCATAAAGCTAATCTTAACACACACACACACACACACACACACACACACACACACATATATATATATATATATATATATATATATATATATATATATATATATATATATATATATATATATATATATATATCCTTCACCTTTATAACAAAAGTAATGAGATTTACTTTATCAAGTAGCAAGGATAATATTATCATTATTATTGAGATATTATTTTTTTTTCTAATTGCGTGCAATTCTCAGGAAATCTGTCGTGTAAGTGTGACTAATATTAATTCTTGCTTGCAATATTTTTTCTGCACCAGTTTGCAAGAATGATAAACTTGAGCAGCCAAAAGACCTGGTTTTTGTGGTATTATATTTTTAAACGAATATGTCTTACAAAAGAGAATTAACCGATATCATGACCGCACAACCTACTTCCACGTGTTCATCGACTGACAATTTCTTTTCTTTGGAGGGGGAAAAAAAAAAAACCAGCATTATTGAGTGCGTTTAAGTGTCCCCCGTCGACCAAAACAAAATACTTGGGAGGCAGGGACAGCGTGGATCGGCTCATCCGTGCCAAGTTTATCTCCGCTTTCACACCGAAGTGACACGTGGTACGCCAGTTGAAAACGATCTGGAAATATATAACACCTTTCTTACAAAAGTGGCGTGACACTTTCCAGCACATGGAACGTGTCACGCCACTTCTGTATGAAAGGTTTTATATATTTCTGGATGTTCGTTTTCAAATGGCATGCCACGTGCGATGTGCCACTTTAGTGTGAAAGCGGCTTTAGTCAATGACCTAATTTCACAACATGAAGAGTTCAGTCCCCTTCCTATTAATATCTCACCGAATTTGGTTTTACAATGTGTTTTGCCGATTCGGTTTTATATTATTTATTTTATCTTAATTGATTATTACGTTAATTGTCTTCAGAAATTTTTATAACACTCTTGTTAATTGATTATTACGTTAATTGTCTTCAGAAATTTTTAAAAGTTGACGTGATTTTTTATTGTTAAAAGTTAAAGTATCGGATATAGTTTTACTCGTTTTTTGTAGATATTGATAAAGTCTTGTGAGAATTACTAAACACCTCTAAGAACAATAGACTAGGTATTTTATTTTTATGCTCGAACTTGATTGCTTACTTATTGTTCTTCGCAATTATTAAGTAACGGAATAATAAAGTCAAATGAAATTAGACACCTGCTAAATTGACGACATAAATAACTTACATATTCGTAGAAAAAAAGTTTAAGACATATCAACTTTGTTTTTTAATGACATGGTCTCGACGTTTGTTTTTTACACGTACTGAATATGTTTTTAAGAATGTAGGTCAATTTTCTTTTGATGTAGTCTCATGTTCCAAAAGGGATATATAGCTCCCTTCATGGGATTTATTTTTCTCCTCACATACGGTACCAAAAAGGCAGTTTATGCACCATTAAGCACATTTCACTGAATTTTATCCTTGTGGGTGTACACATTTTACTTAAGTTTCTGACAATATTGGATTGAAAGACTTTTGCTGGTATCCATAATACTGTCTTTTTGTGTTCTGTATAGGATTTACAGGACATGGATATAAATTTTCTTTATCTACTTTCAGCGCGGGTGGCTTGGTCACCGCTGTTGCCCCAGTTGTAGTGGAGACAGAAGGACTTTGGGTTGGCTGGTCTGGACTGCATAAAGAGGACAGCACGGGCGAGATTCCAGAAGCTGACCCTCTCGATCAGTCACCAACTGCTGGTCTTAAGAGCAAACAGGTATGCAATCCTAGGTCTTATTTTATAAGTAGTGGATATTGCCAAAACAGAAGTAACATGCTGCTCTTACAATCAGTTTATAGATACAAAGAACTCCAATTGTCTTTGAATTTAAATGGTATACCTTTGTACAAGTGTTATGAAATGATGATTATATTTTCAGGTTATTCCTGTGTGTCTACCCAAGCAACAGTTTGATGATTACTATAATGGCTGCTGTAATGCCACCTTCTGGCCTCTTTTCCATTCTATGCCTGATCGAGCTATCTTTCAAGCTGACAAATGGGAGGTAGGCTACTTGCATTCATATTTAAGTAAAATGAAAACTGGAATTGCAAAATATGAGTCCAGGATATTAGAGGAAAAAATGAGGTGAAAAATTTTAAGTGTACTTCATGTACATCCTATTTCTTTGCAGGCATATCGTCAGGTGAATGAGGAGTTTGCCGTGTTGACAGTAGAAGCTGTTAAAAAGCTGAAAGAAAGTAATCCTGACAGTGTTCCCTTAGTGTGGCTTCACGATTATCATTTAATGATGGCTGCGAACAGCATCCGTGATATGTGTGACAACCTTGGACTGCAGATCAATATGGCCTTCTTCCTGCACATTCCTTTCCCCTCATGGGATATAATGCGTCTCTTTCCTTGGGATGATGAACTGCTTCAAGGTATCTTAGGGTGTGACTCAGTTGGTTTCCATGTCGAAGATTACTGCTTAAATTTCATTGACTGTTGTCAGAGGCGTTTGGGATGCCGTGTTGACAGAGAACAAATGTTGGTCGAACACAATTCTCGTACAGTGTCGGTTCATCCGCTTCCAATTAGTATCCCTTATGAGAGATTTGTCAGCCTTGCAATGAAAGCACCACAAGTTGTAAAGAATCACGATCAGGAGCAACTACTCCTTGGTGTTGATCGATTAGATTACACTAAGGGCCTCGTCCATCGTATTCTTGCCTTTGAAACACTTCTGAAAAAGCACCCTGAGCACATTGAACATGTTACATTTTTACAAGTAGCTGTTCCTTCACGAACAGATGTCAAGGAATACCAAGAACTGAAGGAAGAACTAGATCAGCTAATTGGACGTATTAATGGTCAGTTTTCTACCCCAAATTGGTCTCCTATTCGATACATTTACGGGTGTGTTTCACAAGAGGAGTTGGCTGCCTTTTACCGTGATTCATCTGTCGCTGTGGTTACACCATTAAGAGATGGAATGAATCTTGTGGCTAAAGAATTTGTTGCCTGTCAAACTGGTGAACCAGGAGTACTTATCCTCTCCCCATTTGCTGGTGCTGGATCTTCTATGCATGAAGCACTCCTTGTCAACCCATATGAAACTAATGAGTTTGCTGATGTAATCCATCGTGCCTTAACAATGCCAAAGGATGAACGTGAGCTTCGTATGAAACAGTTACGTCGACGTGAACGTGAAAGAGATGTTAATTTCTGGCTAACCTCTTTTCTGAAATCCGTGAAGAGTCTCTCTGATGATTCCATTAGTAGAGGCCGCCTGCAGCCATTTGGAGAAGAGGATTTCAGTCCAATTTTGTCTTCGTATATTCTTGAATCATCTCGACTTGCTTTGTTATTGGATTATGATGGTACTCTTGCACCAATTGCTCCACACCCTGATTTGGCTAGAATGCCTGCTGAAACTCGTCACGTTTTAGAACGATTGTCTCATATGCCAGATGTTAATGTTGCAATAATATCTGGTCGTTCGTTGGAAAATGTCAAGTCAATGGTTGGCATCGAAGGCATAACATATGCCGGAAGTCATGGCTTTGAAATCCTTCACCCAGATGGCACTATGTTTATGCACCCTATCCCTCATGACTATGAAGTTCAATTGGAAGTACTTAAAAAGCGCTTGCAAGAAGAGGTATGTATTTATGGAGCATGGCTGGAAGTTAAGCAGACTGGAATTACTTTCCACTATCGGGAAGTTTGCCCAAGCAAGCGTTCATTTGTCACAGTGCGAGCTCTAGAAATCTTTAAGGAAGCTGGAGTAAAGGTTCACCAATGTCACGAAGCTTATGAAGCTCGTCCACCAGTTACGTGGGATAAGGGTCGTGCAGCTATCTATATATTGCGTAGTTTGTTTGGCTTGGATTGGTGTGACAGAGTTTCCACTTTATATGCGGGTGATGACAAGACTGACGAGGATGCCATGAGAGCTCTTCAAGGCATGGCTATCACTTTTCGTGTAACATCATCTCAGAATCTCAGAACAGCAGCAACGCATCGTTTGCCATCGACTGACGCCGTATTGACCATGCTTAAATGGATTGAAAAGAGACTGGGAGCCAGACTTCCTAATGGATTTCGAACAAGGACTTACAGTAATTCTAGTCTAGGAAATCATACTCCACCTCACTATCCATCATCACCTCAGAGTCTGTCTCGCACTAGTTCAATGTCAAAGTCTTCAAAGGAACCTGCTAGGCAGATGATGCTGATAACAGATCAGGTGTACCATGAGCTCATTTCAAGAAAGCCAACACCACCTAGAAGCTCTAGCACTTCACCTCCACATTCCCCCACAAGATCTGCCGTTTGAAAAACGTACCTGCGTTACTTTTGCTTATTGTATATTTTGCATCAACGCCTCGGCGCTTGATCCCGCCCAGGTGTTTATTGGTTCTTAGGGAAGAAGTAAATTGTCCTCTGTTGTCTTATATACATGGGGAACTCCATGTAATTTTAAAGGACCATAGCACTGCCTTCTCTCCCTGAGAGGATATGTACAAATCTTCAATCACTTAGGTATATGCTGTATTGAGTGGGCCTTATTGATGCGTAGCATGAAGATGATTGAAATGTCACATTTTTATCCAAAGAATGTAATCATACAGTTTGCTCATCTCCTATACTAATAATTATAGATTTATATACATTTTTTTATTTCTACTTATGAATACAGTATGAGAATGTACTTTTTCTGTAGATGCAAAAAAATAATGTAGGATATTTACACTATTTGGGAAGAAGCTCTTCTGGCGTTCACCATGCATCTATTGTCTTATCTATCAGGTGAAGAGCATTCATATAAATTTTCTTCTATCTCAACTATGAGAGTCTGTATGCACATTTTTGTTTATTTTAATAATCAAAACACATACTGAGCTGGCAGAATTGTTTAGTGCCAAACTTATTTTTAGTACAATTTGATACGCAGTTTTCTGTGCAATGTGCTTAAATGACAGGGATTTATGTCAAAAGAAGAGTGTATTTTGATAGTTTGTATAGAAGTGCTATTTTCATGAATGAAGGCAATTTTGTGATATTATTGTCATGAGTGACTGTGATGGCATACTAATCTTGTTACGATTTTAAATTAAAAAAATTTATTCCACCTTTTTTTGCTTTTATGTTATTTCACCTTTTCTGCTTTCTATGTCCATATTTGTTAATTTTTATCAGTGTTGATCGTATATTTTAGAAGTTAATATGTATCGAATGGGGTAAAGTTATCTCACATACATGTATAAGTATTTGACCTTCTTAAAACTTTGGTTGTCACAAACAGATGTATAGACTTGAGGTCTTATAAAACTGTACTAATGTCTTTTTCAATATTTTCTTTAAATAATTACTTTGCGTGAGCATTTAATGTAGGCTTTTAATATATATAAAAACACTTAAAAAGAAAACGTTTGGCATATAAGGCTAAAATAATGAATGTATGAGCTTGTGATATGTTTAATAACGTCTATTGCAACTAAGTTCTGAAGTTTGTGATTTTGTACTAATCTCATGATCAAATATTTTGGCTTCTCTCGCCAGGGTTCGCCACGTGGATCAATTTGTACAGATTTCATGAACCCACTTAAATTATTACTGTGTGTAGAGTTCCTCAGATATATTTTGTCGCTTTTTTAGTAATGTATTCTATAAGAAAATATCAAAGGATTACGAGATGTCACAGTATTTTAAGAAATGTATAAAACTGGTCAGATTTCTTTTTCTGAGATCACTCCTAAATGATAAATAATTGTTCATTGGAAATATCACTGTAGAATAATAGTATACTCCGGCACGAAATTAATCTAGTTATATATATATATATATATATATATATATATATATATATATATATATATATATATATATATATATATATATATATATATATATATATTAATAACACTGAACTGTTAACATGCAGTCTGAAATGGTAGGAAAAGCCCATTAAATAAAACAAACGAATATATATATATATATATATATATATATATATATATATATATATATATATATATATATATATATATATATATATTGTTTTATTTAATGGGCTTTTCCTACCATATATATATATATATATATATATATATATATATATATATATATATATATATATATATATATATATATATATATATATATATATATATATATATATATATATATATATATATATATATATATATATATATATATATATATATATATATATATATATATATATATATATATATATATATATTATATAATATATATATATATATATATATATATATATATATATATATATATATATATATATATATATATATAATACTGAGTAAGCCATGTTGAAACTCCTAACATCACGCTTAATAATCTATCTCGAAATTAAAGTTGCTTTTGTATTGTTTTCATTTTGTATGAAACTCTACTGATAATTGTAACTCTCACTCTTATTAAGATTTAGCAAAATAAGACGCGTGTCACAGTGTGGAATGAAATTAAAAAAAGTCGATAATAATTTAAAGATGTTAAAAAGATTCTAGAAGATATTCCAATCATGTTTATAAATATGAGCATATATACATATGTTTAGCGGTCAGCGACGAAGGAATAATGTAGCAATGTAGTGCTGAGTTCTCCTGACTGAAGATGGATCATACCACAGTCTGAAAGCTCTCAAAATCTTGCCATTTACTATTTCCCTCAGAGCTGACTTCTGCTCATGTGTATATTACGTGTTCATATTTTTGCTCTAGTAAGCTATACAAGTATACATAAGTAAGATAGCTTTAACTTCACGTGTGTTTATTCTTGTGTGTTACTATTTTATTAATGATCATGAAGAATACACAACAGTACTATAGACTTAAATATGATGTACACAAAATTGGTGTTTGAATATAAGACTTGCATACTCACCGTACGTGGCTATTATTATTATTATTATAATTATTATTATTATTATTACTAATATTATTATTATTATTGCTGATAATATTATTAGTATTATCATTATTATTATTATTGCTAATATT
>JAXCGZ010008007.1:0-66267 GCA_037179515.1 Halocaridina rubra
GTGTGTGTGTGTGTGTGTGTGTACTTACCTAATTGTGCTTACGGGAAAGAGCCCAAAGCTCGTATCTTCCCTTCTCCTGATCGGTTCCATTTTATACTTAGTGATACTTATCATACCTGTCCTTAAAACTATGGATTGAGATAGCATTAACTACCTCCTCGCTTAGCGAATTCCAAGTATCAATTACTCTTACACTGAAAAAGTATTTCCTTACATCCTGCAAAGAAGTTTTCTTACGAAGCTTCAAAGTATATGACCTCTAGTTCTAGAGCCAGCCATATCAAAATATCGACCCCTATCCACTCTATCATAACCATGAAGGAATTTAAAGACTGTCACCATTGACGTATGGGTTTCTTTTATCCCAGCGTACGCCACCACTGACGTATGGCTTTTGGCTATTCCGCCGCAAGCCACCACTGACGTATGGCTTTTGGCTATTCCGCCGCAAGCCACCGCTGACGTATGAGTTTTAGACTTCCACTTGAACTCACACTTTATAAGATGACTGGGTTATCTTGCCGCTTGTCATCACTGACGTAAGGCTTTTATGATTATCCCCTTCTAATGACACCACTGCCGTAGGGCTTTTCCTTCTACGTACATCTATATTTATAATTATGGTAGCGTGGTTTATATATTAGTACCTGATGGGTACGTGGTTACAAGGTAAGAATGGACAAGCAGTAGTTCCTTTACTTGTATTTATTCTAGAGTACAACACATCCGACGCTTCAATGCCCCTATGCCTCAAATGGCCCAATGGCCCAATGGCCCAATGGCCCAATGGCCCAATGGCCCAATGGCCCCCACCCTATGACTTCACAAACTAGGATCTATTCGTGCCCCTGGCAAACTGCTAACTAACTGTCTCTGCCCTGGGTGGCTCTTTAAATACCCCCAGGGGCAGGGCGTGGCTTAACATCCAATTCTCCAATGAAATCAGTCAGATCTAGTCCAGCCAATCAGCGCCAGGTTCAAAGTGGAATCCCACCTACTTCCGGGGGGGGGAGTTATTGGGCATTTCTCCTGGGCAGGTTCCTGCGTACGAAACACAGTTCATGTTTCATGCGGTTTAGGAAAGGGCTAACTCTCGGCCTTTCCCACCCTCAGGTACTCCATGTCGGATGCCAAGCCTCAGGGGTCCGGTCACATATCTCCTTGACGCCCTCTACAAACACTGGCCGCACCGCAGAACACAAGTGGGGAGAGTATTCTATTTCACCCTAGCCTCACATGTTTCTCTTCAAGACTTGTGGTGTTATAAGGGACCGAGGGTCCCTTATCCTGTAGGCCTCTTGGGGGGGGTGCATGGCGCCTGCGGTTAGTTCCAGGTGCCTAGCCACAACTCTTGGTGGTCCCAAGGGGACACATGGGCGGCACAAAACTCATTAAAAGTGAGGGCATGTAATAGAATATCCGTGGCCTCGACTAACCATCACCCTTCAAGAGCTGTTACAAGTTTCAGATTCTGGCTTCAGCATGGCGGGCTGGCTTCAGCATGACAAAAGTCATACGACATCCCTCCCAACCAAAACTGAAATATCTCTTATTTCAGTCGAAGCATGGACTAGTTTTCCGGGAGCTCTTGGACATATCCTAGCTAACATTAGTTTACAATAGAAATGGGGCCGAATTATTTAAGCTATTTTCTAAGAATTCCTATGCGAATTACACAAACATAACATATATAGAGTACCTTTACAGACAACTAGAGCATGCAGGGTCTATGTCCTTGTTGGAAATCTGAAAACAACATAATTCCAGTGTGAAACTAATATTAAACATTAATTAAGATCAAAAAGTCAGTTTAAATCAAAACATTAATTTATCTACTTCTCTCGTTTTAAAAGGCAAAATTGAGTTAAGTACAGTAAGATCATGACTCATTTAGAACATTATCAAACAATTAAGTAGAGTATTAGCTTGTATAAACAGGTAAAATGCAATAGATTATAACATCAACAGTAATTTCTATAAGAGACCCTACCTTCATAAATTCTATTCCTATCATTATTAGGGGCATTGATTTGTCTTAAAATTAAGCCTTAAAAACTACTCCTGAAACAAAACATGTTTGACTGTGTGTAAAGTCAAAATATTTATCGGTTTTTAGATGCAATTACTATTCAGAGACCATTTAACATAAAAACTCAATGAATCTAAGGATTAAATCATAATTCAAATAATAAGAATGCTAAAACAAAACACTAATATTATTTAAGCAGAAAATAACTTATTAGTCTTAGTTCTCATCTTACACTTTATCAATGGCACTTACTCAACACTATATTTAAGGGAGACTCTGAGTTTGCGCTTAAAATTTTCTTAAAGCTAGCAAAACAAAAAAATAAACATAAAAATAAAAATATTTTGTCTCCCCCCTTTTTTTTCTTTTTTTTTTTTTAAAATACCCTTCTTTCTCTTTTCACTAAAGTTCGGACATGTATAGGGATCATTTTTCTTTCTCATTTACGTGGCTTTTAAAGGTATTATTTAAAATATTTTAAAATATTTCTGCGTTTCTTTTCCTCTCTTTTTACTACCGTTATGACTCGTACGGGGATCTCCTTGTTTCTGGGATTTCATCAAGATTACCTGGGTTTTTTAAAGTAGTTTTAAAATTTTTATTCTTTTAGGACTGTCCTTTCTCTGTCTCGGACGACTTTCGTTTTCTGTCTAGGACGACTTTCGTTTTCTGTCTAGGACGACTTTCGTTTTCTGTCTAGGACGACTTTCGTTTTCTGTCTAGGACGACTTTCGTTTTCTGTCTAGGACGACTTTCGTTCTCTGTCTAGGACGACTTTCGTTTTCTGTCTAGGACGACTTTCGTTTTCTGTCCCTTGCTCATGAATTCTTGCTAGGTGCGATTCCCCGGTTTCTCTCGGCGGACTCTTACGCTTTCCACATCCCCCGCCCGTCCTCGCTACAGGCCCAGGTTTGTTGCCATCACCCTGTTTCTCGGTTGGGCACAACAAAAAGGACCAGGAAGGGGCCCCACACCTCGCGAATCCTTCCAGCCTGGCTTGCTCGTCCTGCCCTCGACCGATCTTGACTAAGACCTCCCACGCAGGAGACCTGCAGCGTCACAGCGTTACTAGTTCTGTACGGTCCTCTCACACGTACCTTCGAAGTAGAATGCGGGATGAAAGTTTGAACCTCTGTCACTACTACAGTACAAGGAAGGTTCCCTATGACTTCAGGGTACCAACATTGGCCACACGTTGGTAATCGAGGCTATACTTTGCCTCCCCTGCAACTGCAAGTGATTGCAACCTCTATTCAATGGGCATTAGGGACTTGTCTGACGGACAAAATCTAAAGACTTTTAGAACTTGCAGGTCGGGGCTGCCTAGGAATAGGGTGGTGATGGAAGGTATGTGTCTACACAACTAGATTATTATTCCAAGATACTTAGGACTTAGCAACTGCTACATAGCATTACTCTACTATAAATGTCAAAAAGAATAATCATTAAATGCTGAGAAAAGCCACTAAAGAAACATTCTTATTAGCGGTGGCTACAGTAACATCAAGTATGAATTCAGATAAAAGATACAAATCATCAAGTTACTGCTGATTTTATTTCAAAAATAATAATTAGCAACAGGCCATTGAGAGATAGCAACGATATCAGTCAACATAATAACATTACTAATAATCATGATCTAAAAATAAGAATAATAAACAATAAAAATAAATATACTAAATCAAAAATATCAATATATATACAATGGAGACTGGCATTCAGAAGTAAGAACAGAGTTCTATACTTATTTTTTCATAGTGATGCTTATTCTAACACAGTCTCCTTTAACATTCAAATTCCTGCTGTCGTAATCAATGTATATATGTATAGCATAAGTGGCAACTTGCTGGCTCCACAACTTGTCAATGGGAGTTTTATCTATTCTCTAAACAGTTGCGACATGTGGCAAAAATATTTTAGGCAAATGGCGGTACTACCGAGATCTTATCAGTATTTATGCAATAACAGCATGCAACAATCTATCAACTGAAATAAAACGTAGGCACAATTATCGCCTAGCTTCGCTGGAAAAAATCACACACAAAAAAAAATCAAAGACGGCTACATTCTTTTAGCATCGAACGGAGCCTCTGTCAGGCTCAGAGTCGAGTGAAAGGTAGGAGAGAGAGAGAGAGAGAGAGAGAGAGAGAGAGAGAGAGAGAGAGAGAGAGAGAGAGACTGACTGGGCAACCGCGAAATACGTTGCGGTCTTCACTCACAAGTCAGCTGAGATGGGCCTCTTCCTTTTAACTTGTACTGAAAATAAAAAGTGTCGCAGGGTATCTCTAATAATAATAAATAAACAAATGAACGTGAACAACGTTAGCAATGACTATCGATAGAGTCTTACGTTTATTGTCAGCGGCTATTCTCTTTTCCTCATTAATAAAACAAAAGCAAAAAGAACTTAGTGTACAACTGCAGAACTGTCGAAGCATAAATCCATTCCCTTCTGTTTAATCTTGATAAGGACTTTACTGTAACGGCATACACATCCTTGTCTATAATGACAATCTCTCTCTTTTCATGCTATAAGTCAGAGGGTTAAGTCGAAGCGCACCCACTCTGATTAAAATCATATTTGACAGTATCCCTACTATTATCAACAAAAGTACAAATATCCTTTTCGCAACAACTTCTTAAAAAGGACTTAAGTGTCATTAATTTTAACTTTAAAACTCAGCAAATAATCTCTAATAATCTCAATTATCTTTAATTAGCCCGATTGTAATCTAAAATTCATGAAAATGCTAGGGATTAACCATGGTTATCTCTGGATAATCTTTTCAGAATCCTTTAAGTAAGATTTTAAAGATTTCTTCAATACAAAAAGAACTATAACAAAAACGGGTATCTAAGAATATAAAAAGTCTATCTCTGTGTATGCAATAATAAAAACAAAAGTATATCTCATTATCAACAGTAAGGAATACATTTTGCTTAAACTTCAAAATCTCGTACGGAGTTGTACATAAACAATTCAAACATAAAATATATATCTTCTTTTACTATCTCGAATTTGACTTATATCTGCTCTCTCAAATACGGGATACAGCTGTGTAACGTTCTCGTTGTCATTTCGTGTCAGCTCTCACTCTTTCTTTATGACCAAGCCGAAATAATTTTGATAAAACATTATCATGGCTAAAACTCGCAAAGTTTTACTTTATCAATCTAACATATCTCTTCAGACAAATAATGTATATACTGCAGCTAGCAAAGAAAATAAAGAATCATTCATAGATTCACGTCCTTTATCACGTAACATCTATCTTGGAATCTCTCGGAAATCGAATAATAATCTCAACGGCGGAGTAGGGGACAAAACAAAAATAAAACAAACTCGGCATTTCAACCATATCTGGGCAGGTGGAGAATTACGTTCTCATCCATATCCCTCACTAGATATTGCAACAGCGCATCACCTCCCATAAATACACTCCGATATGGCATGCAGAAGGACCTGGCGGAGCAGGGGAACGATCCTCGCAGACTCCCCAATCATGCTTCCTAACGGTACTTTTCCGCGATTTCACCCCCTAGAGCAACCCTCCCATTATACCCCCAGTCATTCATACTCACTCGCTGTCACGTTCGCTACATCACTTTCAAGACAATCATCCCCTTTCTGTAAAATTCCCTTTTATTTACAACGTTGGTCCTCCCTACCCGAAGGAGATTAAAGGTGAAATCTCGGCTGAGCCGTGCGGTCACAGACCTCCTCACCAGTCCTAAGTCCCATTCTAACGAACAAACAAACATTCTACTCCCTTGAAGCTACGTTTGGGTGACACTGAAAAACCTTCCCTATTCTAGGACAGCACAAACTACTCTAATTTACTCTTACTTTCGCCTGCATAGCGTGAAATCAAAAAACTCATCTCTAACTAATATCACGAAATTTCTTATTCTTCAAAAAAACATGCCACACACGTATCGTAATGTTAATCTCTTCATCCTAACACAAAAAGAACGATCTGTCGTTTATGTCCTTCCCTCGCTAAAACATTACTCCCGCGGATAAAAACAAACAAAAAAAGAAAAAAAGCTTAAAAACAGGCGCAATCGTAACACTCGATTTCTTACGCTTTAAGAAATTAATATAACAATGATTTTACACGTACTTTAAAATATCAAAGCTCAGTACAATTACTACAGATTCACAATAACGAGGTTGGAAGATCGAACGGTCACTTCCGCATTCTTTTCTCGAAAACCACACGTGGTTTATGAACTCTCAAAAGCAGATGCACGTATATTTCTCACTATAATTCTTACGCTTTAGAAATTAATAGACTGTAATAGTGATTTCACGTGCATTAAATTTGTCAATTAAAAAGTCGATACATTCGCGCTCTTAAACTTCAATCTAAGCATTAATACAAATAAATGGAACGCACTTCCAACGAAATTTCTTTACATTACTCAAATTATAACAAAAAACGGAGTTTATTACTGCTTATAGCTATTAGTACAAATTATCCATGTTAGTAATGGGTACAGAAATTCTACTTTTATCAACTTATTAAGCGCCACACCCCTTATAAGCGGGTTGGCTGAGTCAAAGCATTACTACCAGACAAAATGGCGGCGTCCACCGACCTCAATTTCTTTTACTAATTGTCCCATTACTCACTGGATACAGATCACAAGTACTTAGCTTATTTTAAGGAGGTTGTCCTGGAGAGCTTCATGGCAGAAGGCAAGGAAGGAGAGGGTTCTCCTTCTTCTCTTCGCGTAAAATCGACGAATCGCCGTCCTCTTGGTCGGATCCGGCAACTTATACCTCTTGTAATGGGCATTTTCACTCAATGCTCCGGTCACACTTCGGCTTACTGAGAAATATCTGAGAAATAGTTCCTTCAAAGTTTTATCATATTCTCTATTTGAGCACTCGTCACTTCTCATCCGCAGACCCAAGTATTTCAGGAAGTCGGTCGCGGGAATTATGGACGGACATTCACTGTCTTTTATATTTGCGCCGTCGAGGTATAAAAATGAATTCTTGACTCGAGGCGTCTTTACAACCAGGGCACAGGGTGGGGGCTTGGCCGGCTGCGTTCCCGGTGTCACCACGGGGTTCGGAGCGGCAGGCTGTTCGTCGATGTTTGAGGCGTCGGCGTCGGCCAAGTTCCTTCTCGACGGAGCGGCGTCGGCGCGTGCTTGTAGGCGCCGCACTTGCTCCTCCAGTTCGAGAATTCTCCGGTGTTTGGCCTCGTCACTCATTTCTTGAATTGGGAGATGTTGGGTTTCTGCTTTTGCCATTCTTATTTTCTTTTCTTTGCACTGGTTTCTTCTGATATGAGAGTCTCTTTGTATGTATTCTTTTTTATTTTTCCACGCGTGAAGATCCGTACCGCACTGCCACCACTGACGTATGGGTTTCTTTTATCCCAGCGTACGCCACCACTGACGTATGGCTTTTGGCTATTCCGCCGCAAGCCACCGCTGACGTATGAGTTTTAGACTTCCACTTGAACTCACACTTTATAAGATGACTGGGTTATCTTGCCGCTTGTCATCACTGACGTAAGGCTTTTATGATTATCCCCTTCTAATGACACCACTGCCGTAGGGCTTTTCCTTCTACGTACATCTATATTTATAATTATGGTAGCGTGGTTTATATATTAGTACCTGATGGGTACGTGGTTACAAGGTAAGAATGGACAAGCAGTAGTTCCTTTACTTGTATTTATTCTAGAGTACAACACATCCGACGCTTCAATGCCCCTATGCCTCAAATGGCCCAATGGCCCAATGGCCCAATGGCCCAATGGCCCAATGGCCCAATGGCCCCCACCCTATGACTTCACAAACTAGGATCTATTCGTGCCCCTGGCAAACTGCTAACTAACTGTCTCTGCCCTGGGTGGCTCTTTAAATACCCCCAGGGGCAGGGCGTGGCTTAACATCCAATTCTCCAATGAAATCAGTCAGATCTAGTCCAGCCAATCAGCGCCAGGTTCAAAGTGGAATCCCACCTACTTCCGGGGGGGGGAAGTTATTGGGCATTTCTCCTGGGCAGGTTCCTGCGTACGAAACACAAGTTCATGTTTCGTGTGGTTTAGGAAAGGGCTAACTCTCGGCCTTTCCCACCCTCAGGTACTCCATTTCGGATGCCAAGCCTCAGGGGTCCGGTCACATATCCCCTTGTCGCCCTCTACAAACACTGGCCGCACCGCAGAACACAAGTGGGGAGAGTATTCTATTTCACCCTAGCCTCACATGTTTCTCTTCAAGACTTGTGGTGTTATAAGGGACCGAGGGTCCCTTATCCTGTAGGCCTCTTGGGGGGGGTGCATGGCGCCTGCGGTTAGTTCCAGGTGCCTAGCCACAACTCTTGGTGGTCCCAAGGGGACACATGGGCGGCACAAAACTCATTAAAAGTGAGGGCATGTAATAGAATATCCGTGGCCTCGACTAACCATCACCCCTCAAGAGCTGTTACAAGTTTCAGATTCTGGCTTCAGCATGGCGGGCTGGCTTCAGCATGACAAAAGTCATACGACACCATATCCCCCCTCAATCTTCTAGCTTCGAGTGATGGTAAGTCTAATTCCCTCAGCCTCTCATCATAACTGAGATTGCGTATTTCTGGCACCAGTTTCGTGGCATGTCTTTGAACTTTTTCAAGCTTAGCTATGTGCTTTTTCAAGTGTGGATTCCAACAGGGGGCTGCATATTCGAGTTTTGGCCTCACATAGGTTACATAAATATTTCTGAACATTTCCTTGTCCATGTGCCTGAAGGCTACCCTTACATT
This sequence comes from Halocaridina rubra, assembly GCA_037179515.1. Classification (NCBI taxonomy): domain Eukaryota; kingdom Metazoa; phylum Arthropoda; class Malacostraca; order Decapoda; family Atyidae; genus Halocaridina; species Halocaridina rubra. The sequence goes on from JAXCGZ010008007.1 coordinate 8,796, forward strand.
TGATAAGAATGCATATGCTGCCCTTACTATGCCATTTATATGTATTTCTGGAGACAAATCTGCCAGTATGTTTACTCCTAGATCTCTCTCATTTTCTGTCTCTTGAAGTTGTACTCCAGCCACCGAGTAGTCAAGCTTGGGCCTTCTTGCACTTGTACCCATTCTCATTACCTTACATTTTGAAGTATTGAATTTCATTAGCCACTTTTCTGACCACTCATGCAGACTATTTAGATCCTCCTGAAGTTCTCTACCATTGTTCTCGTTTTTTACTTTCTTCACAGTCTTTGCATCATCTGCAAACATATTCATGAATGAATTTACAGACTCTGGTAGGTCATTTACATATACAAGGAACAAAAGTGGCCCTAAAACTGAACCCTGTGGAACTCCACTACTAACTCTTCTCCATTTAGACACTGAGTGTCTTACTCTAACCCTCTGTTCCCTTCCTTCTAAGTAAGTTTTTATCCATGCCAAGACATTTCCACCTATTCTAGCCATTGCTTGCAGCTTCCTAATAAGTCTCCCATGTGGAACAGTGTCAAACGCTTTCTGGAAGTCTAGGAATATGCAATCTGCCCATCCATCTCTTTCCTGTAAGATTCGGCTTACCTCATCATAAAATTCTAATAAGTTTGTTACTGTTGATCTACCTTCTCTGAAGCCATGTTGCCTCACTGACAAAAAGTTGAAGGATTCCAAGTGAAGAGAGATATGTTTCCTTAGTAGTTTCTCCATAACTTTGCAAACTATGCTGGTCAAGGAAACTGGTCTATAGTTCAGAGCCGTATCCCTCCTTCCCCTTTTGAAGATAGGTATCACATTTGCTTGTTTCCAGCATCTTGGAATCTCCCCTGACTCCAGTGACTTTTTGAATATGATACTTAGTGCTACTGATATTGAGTTTGCGCATTTTTTTAAGCACATGAGGGGATATTGTGTGTGTGTGTGTGTTACTGCTCTTTAATAAAGCTTAGGCCGCTTTCACACCAAAGTAGCACGTCGCACGTGGCATGCCACGTGGCAATCCAGTTGAGAACGAACATTCGGAAATATATGTAACCTTCCACACAGAATTGGCGTGACACGTCCCATGTGCCACTCAAAGTAGCACGCAAGTCGCACGAGACACATGGGATGTGTCACGCACCTTCTGTGTGAAAGGTTTTATATATTTCCGGATTTTCGTTTTCAACTGGCATGCCACGTGCGACGTGCCACTTTGGTGTGAAAGCGGCCTATTTTTTGGATCATGATAGCAAATTTAGCTATGAAAATACAGTGCAGTGAAAATGAGTAATCACATTCACATTCCAATTGATAAGTGTACCGGTAAATGCACATATCAAAATGAAAATGTGCTCCATGTGATTTACCAGTAATTTTTGGTCCCGAAATACATCACCTAAAAGTTATTATTATTATGAAATTACCATCTATAATGATTTAGCTGAAGGAGGGGGCTATAATACATCCTCCGTGTTCCCCTGCGTGTAGTAAGAATCGATTAAATGGGGGAAAGCGAGGGGACTAGGAATCCCCTCCTGTATTTTCTTTTCTCAAAGAGTCAGAGTATTTTACCTTGACACAGTCACTTCCCTTATAAGGGGTAAAATGGATCATGTATATAAAGAACATTATTATTATTATTATTATTATTATTATTATTATTATTATTATTATTGTTGTTGTTGTTGTTGTTGTTGTCGTTTTTGTTGGTATTGTTCTAAGCCAAGCAACAAGCCCAGCTGGAAGAAGTTGATATGGAATGATTTCTACTTTCTTCGCCCATTTATTTTTCACTATTTATCCTCATTCGCTTGAAAGTGGACACAGGTTAGATCTGGGAAATTAAGGTTTGATACCCTTCCTAAAGTCCCGCGATGGGCTCAAGCACGGATTTGTCACCTCCCGATTCAAGTAGTGTTAATGTGTACTGTGTGTATGGAATGATTGGTAGAATAGTCTGACTAGAAGTTCTGGCTTCGATGTTGGTAAAATGACCCAATCCACAGCACTCATATGTAAAAGAAAAAGTACGGTATGGAAAATGCCTTTTCATCCTACTAATTATATATTGTTTAAGTCACAGTTGGCCCCCATTAGAATGGGGGTGGACATTTGTTGGAACTAGGGGATTAATGCTGGATATCCTCCCTAACACCTTGCTGCGGGCTTGAACTTGCGAATGTCAGGCTTTTCACTTTCGAACTTGTGTGCTTCACCACTGAGCTCCTGCAGCCTACTTTATAATGACATATGCGTATACCGTTTCGTCAGTTGGATGTAGTCTTATCTTAATACCATTCCAAATGTTCTTTTAAATCCAAGAGTCCAAATATAGAGGAATTAATGGGCTATATAAATCACATTTAAAGATACGTAAAGTCACTTATCACTGAGAGAGAGAGAGAGAGAGAGAGAGAGAGAGAGAGAGAGAGAGAGAGAGAGAGAGAGAGAGAGAGAGAGAGAGAGAGGAATTTGATAATGAATGTTTTATTGCTGTCGTATTTTACGTCCCTCGCTATTTTTAAGCTTCAAAAATATTTTATATCTTTAAAACTACCTAGTGAAGTTTTACGCTTATATATTTTGTCAATTGCTTTGATATAATGTACTTTATAAATACTGATTATTTGTTAATTAAATTAATAATCCTTGTTTTGTTAATTGGCTGTATTTGAGATATATCCTATCGGATTTAGACCAATATTACCACTTTATGACTAAGTTTTTCTGGTTTCCTACTATTAATGTAGGCGATAATCTAGCTGAAGATCTTTTGGACTTAAATAGGACTAGCCAGGACAGCTCCATGTTAAGTCCTCCTTCATTTTTCGTTTCTTTTAATTATGCCTTTATGTCCACCAGATATTCTGGCGTATTCGCTACACGTCTTTTACTATCCCTTCCCGTCTGATAAGTCACAACATTCCCATCATTGTTTCTCTTTATGGTGCCCGGCCCAATGAAGGCAATGTATCAATGAGATCTAAGTGTTCATATTGTTCTTTTCAGCTGCATGATCCCAGTATGGAAGGAATACCTGTAGGAGAGGCCCTTGGAGAGCTCAAATGTCCTCCTCCAGTTACGCCCTTTTATTCAGAGCTCTGTGCGGCCCCTGCTTGTCTACATCATAACCATTGTCCTCCTACCACGGCCTGCTGTTTTAATGGTTGTGTCCACACCTGTCTGTCACAGGTTGATGATCCAGCAGGTAAGTCTCTCCTTTTTTGTGTTTATTTCTAGCTGTAGATTAGCTTCTAATATTCTTCATGAAAAGTTCCTACCTGGAGCCGCTGTAGTTCATTGGTAGAGCGCGCAAGTCTGGAAGTGACTAATGCTAGTACGAACCCACCCCTGGTTGTTAGGAAGAGCATCTAACCTTAATACCCCAGCTCCAGCATGGGGAATGATTGTGACACTGATTGTCCTTAGGCTCTGAATAGACCTAAACGCAGTATTACCGTAAGAACAACCTATCGTATGTATAGATAGGCTTAAACAAATTTCCAACATCCATTCTAACTCTAGTCTGGTTCATCTAACAAATAGGCTATGAGTATGGATAGGCTTAAACAAATTTCCTATAGTAATACTAATTCTGGTCTAGTTCACCTAACCGATAGGCTATGAGTATAGATAGGCTCGAACAAATTTCCAAATCCATTCTAATTCTAGTCTGGTTCAACTAACCGATAGGCTATGAGTATAGATATGCTTACACATTTCCAGAATCCATTTTAATTCTAGTCTCGTTCACCAAACCGATAGGCTATGAGTATAGATAGGCTTAAACAAATTTCCAACATCTTTTCTAATTCTAGTCTAGTTCAACCAAGCGATTAGCAGTATATCAAGTCTTAAGAACACGGTTGAAACCACCCCATCAACACCTTTTTGGGACCAGACACCATGCAGACGCCCAAAATAATTTCCTTGTTTTGACTTCTGGTAGAGGAGAAACGCGTAGTGTAGCGGCTGTGATTATTTTTTGTTTTGTTTGTTTATTTTAGGTGTTTTTCTTAATTGTCAGTGTTTTTCAGAGACGAAAATAAGCCAGTCCTTATTATTTAATCTTTATTTTACAAGGAATACTTGATTAGTTCCGGTTTTACGTCACGGATTCCCTTTGCAACCAAGGGCTAGGACGGTTGCCTTCTTGCGAAGGACTTGTTTTGGCAGATGTAATCGTTACCCTGAGTGCATGCCCTTGCTAACCTCAGACCGTGACGGGGCGCGAACCCAAGACCTGACGCCTCAGAGTCGCGGACGCTACCGATTGAGCCACGGTGACTACTCAAGGAATACTTGATTACATTACGAATATACATATAATTTTGTAATGAAAACTATAATTATTTATATACCATTAGTAAAATTGTGCATCGTTTTATGGCTCAGTCCCCACTCGAATTGGGGTGGACAGAAACATATCGGAGCCATAAGGGGTTATTAAAGCTGGGTTTCCTCCCTAACACCGCGGTGGAATTGAACCCGCGGTAGTTTCTTCCCGACTTGCGCACTTTACCACTGAGCTTCCTCGCACCCCCAGCGCTCAATTAGCATAGCGATTTTGTTAAAGGATTGTGACACCAAGACGGGCATAACAAAAATAAAAATAAAACAGTTTAATAATAACCTTATATATATATATATATATATATATATATATATATATATATATATATATGTGTGTGTGTGTGTGTGTGTGTGTGTGTGTGTGTGTGTGTGTGTGTGTCTGAGTCAAACGGCAAAATCCTCTTTGATTCTTTGGGAAGAGAATATACAGAGAAGGGGATTCCCAATCTCCTCGCTCCGCCCCATTTAATCGCCTTTTACGACACGCAGGGGAACACGCAGTAAGTATTCTAGCCCCCTCCCACAATTATATTAACTATACTATAATTACTCTAGTGAGTGTTGTTGGTTTGGAATATGAACAATTTCAGTATTCCCTTGTTTCACACTCCTTGATATGCGCAATTGTGATCATAATATCTAGGTTTGTATCTGACACATATATACACATACGCACGCGCGCTCGCTCGCTCGCGGGAGGAGTAATTAATTATTTGTTAAGAAGATTCTTGGGGAATCCATTGACAGCTTTGAGCAGACTAGCTTAATATCTTGATCCACTGAATTTGGGACTAGCGGGTTCGGAGAGTATGTGCTCTCTCTCTCTCTCTCTCTCTCTCTCTCTCTCTCTCTCTCTCTCTCTCTCTCTCTCTCTCTCTCTCTCTCTCTCTCTGTGTGTGTGTGTGCCTCATGCTACTCCAATTTCCCCAGATCCCCAGCTCGTCTAAAAGTTTACGTCTTTTGCATGGGTCTGAAGGCGCCAGGCCTTCTACTGTTGAGAGAGAGAGAGAGAGAGAGAGAGAGAGAGAGAGAGAGAGAGAGGAGAGAGAGAGAGAGAGAGAGAGAGAGAGAGAGAGAGAGAGTTTATTTTCGTACCATTCATGGTGTTCCTTCTTTACCTTATTAAATGATAGTTCTCAGTGGACATGACACCGAAGACAATTATTTTTGAAGAATCGGTATTTATTTACTTCATTTATATATATTTATTTATATATCTATTTATTTATCTCTATTTTTTATTTTTGTGTATGAAATCTGGGTTTTACACATTTTTATATTTTGTTTTAGTAATATATTTTCATCACCTTCGAGTTACTAGAACATTGTAAGACATATTAGATAATAATAATAATAATAATAATAATAATAATAATAATAATAATAATAATAATAATAATAATAATAATAGATGGGTAGCTGAGGATTAAATACAAGTTGAAAATTCCCGGATTAGGATGTTTACGAGTTCATAAAAGAGATTTTTAAGTATTTTTGCCTTTTACTCAACTTCTCGTCAGTCTGCCTTATTTATGGCTATTCCATTGTTTATTTATTTGTTTGTTTATATATTCATATTTAGTTATTTATATAATTATTCATATTTATAAACTTATTTTAGCCTTTGACTTTTATTGATTAGTGTCTGTATTTTTACATCTTTCATAAGTCTCTTATCGGTGTTTTCTTATTAGTGGTTTCTTTAAATCTGTGTATTAGGGAACGTTGCTCTCTCTCTCTCTCTCTCTCTCTCTCTCTCTCTCTCTCTCTCTCTCTCTCTCTCTCTCTCTCTCTCTCTCTCTCTCTCTCTCTCTCTCTCCTCGCGGCCGCTCAGGATGCTTCTCTTGTTGTGTCGTTTGTATGGACGCCCTCTCACATTGGGCTGACTGGCAACGACACAGCGGATCGTCTTGCCAAGGCGGCCTGTATGCTGGATGGGCATGCTGTGGACGCTGAGCCCTCCCTCCGATGCCTACGTAACATCATCTACTCAGCTGGGTTTGCCATGACGGTCCAGCGCAGGGACACGGAGAGGGCCAACAGTGTGTCCATACAGCACCATGATCACTTTCTTCACAGTCGCTACAAGTATCGCAGACGCGGGTTAATGGTGCGGAAAAACAATGTAGTTAGTGCTCGGCTCAGAATGGGGTATCGGCCTTTATGGCAGGTCTCCCAGACTCTAGATATGCCACAGTACACCTCCTGTAAATTATGCGACCGTCCTAATGCTAACACTCTTGACCACTATTGTCTTCAGTGCCCCACAGTGAGAGATGTTTTACCACGAGGTCAGAACTTAATACAGATCTGCTCATTTTTACTTAATGATGACAACCTTGATGTTATTCTTGCTCGTTGTCCTCACTTTGGTGGCCATTAATTATATTGAATTATACATATATTTTCTATTTGTTGCTGTATAATTCTGTTTGTGTATTCTGTGTTTCTCTGAGCTTTACTTTTGTATATAATGTACTCTGTGCTGCCATACTGTGAGTTGTGTGTTAGTATGCAGCAATGTTTTATCAATGTGTACACCTCCCTGTAAACTATGTTCTATTCTTGGTTTTGTATCCATTTGAAGCATTATTTGTATGAATTCATGTAATGTCTGACGCCTTGGCGCAATAAATTAATAAAAATAAAATAAAATCTCTCTCTCTCTCTCTTGCTCGCTGTGAGCATCATGTCAGCTTCATCCTTCTCCCATGATATATGTGCGTGTGTGTGAATGTAGATAGAATATATATATATATATATATATATATATATATATATATATATATATATATATATATATATATATATATATATATATATATATATATATATATAGAGAGAGAGAGAGAGAGAGAGAGAGAGAGAGAGAGAGAGAGAGAGAGAGAGAGAGAGAGAGAGAGAGAGAGCTATATAAGAAAAGAGAACGAGAAGGAACCAAAAGAAAGAAGTACTCTTCTCCCTCAAATAGCGCACGACAATTTGTCTAGGAGAATGTACGATGTTAGGAATTGTCTCAGGCTCTCAAGGAAAATAAAGAAAGGCCATTCTGTCCGGATTAATTCTGTGTCAGAAACAAGGAGAAGAAAAACAAGTCTTGCTACATTTTCTGTTTATAAAACATACTTGAAGCATGTTTTTCTTTTTTCTTTTGTTTCATGTGATTGTTTTATATTTTGTGTCAAATTTGATAGTAGCAATAGTGGTTTCAGATATATATATATATATATATATTATATATATATATATATATATATATATATATATATATATATATATATATATATATATATATATATATATATATATATATATATATATATATATATATATATATATATATATATATATATATATATATATGAGCTTGTATACTCAAATAAGTATTCGCTGTTTCTCAGCTTGGTTTATGCACAAAGAAAACTTCACCTGCAGTTCTGAATGACCAGTGTCTTATTTTTGTGTACTTCCCCGTCTACTGGAACACCAATGTTGTTGAGCTCACATATGTACTCACCATCTTATTATTAACTATTTTTCAGGCTTATTTTACTTACAAACACTCCTCTTGCAATTCTTCTTCTTCTTCTTTACCTGCTCTTCTTCTTTCTCCTCCTCCTCTTCCTTCTCCTCCTCCTCCTCTCCTCCTCCTCCTCCTCCTCCTCACATGCACATATGGGGTCGCTGTTTCTCCCTGGCCTTCTGGATACTATTGTTTGAACTGAACTGAAATGTTTCATAGCCAGATAATTCCATTTTTGACACCAAGCCTCCATTGACCCTTGCATGGGACCTGTACTGAGCTTAGCTGGCTTCCTTTCCCAGCAGCTAGATTAGCTGCAGTTCTTATTTATAAACTTTTTGCTGCTTTACCTCAATATTAATCCCCATGCGATTGGGGGTGACTACAAACAGGTTGGAGCTAGGGAATTAATCCTGGATGCCCCTCCTAACGCCCCGTACTGGCTCCAATATTTAGGAGTTGAGGAATTAAGGGATGATGCCCTTCCTGACGCTCCGCCGTGGCTCCAGTAGGTTCACGTTGGAAAATTAAGGCTCGATGCCCTTCCTAACGCCCCCCGGTGGCTCCAATAGTTTAGAGCTATAGGGAACTTAAGTTGGATTCCCTTCCTAGTGCGGGCTCGAACACCCCTATGTCACTCTCTGAATCAAGCGCTCTAACCACTGTGCTGCAGCCCCCTCTTCTTAATAATAAGGAATCGTTTTAAAATCTTGCTTCCCAACATCTCTCACAAGTATTTTTTTAAAGACTCTTTTAAGGCTGATCTGTAAATCAAAGATGACTTTTACATTCAACATTGCAACTTTTTTTTCCATTTTTTATTTCTTTCATCTGGTCGGAGTTGATGGTTTTTTTTTTTTATTAGTTTCATTATGTCTGGCTTTGTGTGGTGATTGAGTTTGTCTACATGCCTGTTATTTTGGTGTTTGTTTGTCTCTGTGTAGCTTTGTAGGATGATTTAGTTTATTTAGGTGCCTGTTTTGTGTGTTTGTTTCTGTCTGGCTTTGTGAAGTGACTTAGTTTATTTACGTATCTGGATTGTCTCTTTGTTTGTTTGATTATTTCTAACTTGGTTGATTAGGTTTGCCTACTTGCCTTGATTGTCTTTTGTTTATTGTTGGTTTTTATGTTTTCTTGTTTGGTTTTGTTGATTCGGTTTGTCTCCATGCCTGCACTGTCTTTGTTTGTTTACACGTTTGCTTGGCTTTGTTAATTGGTGTTGTCTACCTACCTGGATTTTTTTTTTTTTGTCTACGTGCCTGAATCGTCTGTTCCTTTTTTTTTTATTTGTCAAAATTTTTTGTCTTATCCGTGTTCTTAAAGAAACGAATCTCAACAATAGCGCTATTACTCAGTTTTCTAAAACTTTGTTCTGAGGTTTCTTAAGTCTTGTTAGGATTAAAGAACAATGAATTTCAAGAGAAGGTTCCGATGAGGTAATCCCTAACCTTATAAGTGAAAAACCTTGAACAGTTTTTAACAGTAATTTCTATCTATTTATTTATTTATCTATCTATCTATCTATCTATTCAACCATCTATATCTATCAACCTACCTATATTTTTAGAATTGTTTAGATATTTTTTATCAGTCTCACAATATTATCTTTTATATGTTTTATATCTAACCATTCTCTACCATCTTATTTATTTTTGTCTTTTCCTCTCTCCATTTACCTATCTATATTTTATCACTTCTCCCCATTCGCCTTCGTATCGTATTTCAACCAAATGACAGTTGACCTGATTTCTGTGCAAAGAAGAAGATGAAGAAGAGCACCCGCATTGCTTGCAAACGTTTTGACACGAAGCCAAACTACTTTTTTTTTTCTTTTCTTTTTTACCCCTCTTGTTTCCCCTCCCCTATCCAACCCCACTAAAATACTCCTGCCCTCCCCCTAACCCCTTTAATATTCCCCTCCCCTTAATCTTTTTTTCCCTTTTCCCCCCTCTCATTTCCCCTCCCTTACTCATTTCGTTCCCAGTGATTAGAAAACTTTTTTTTGCTTTACAGTTGTTTTACATTTTTATTTATTTTTCCGTATTTTTACTAATCTTGTGCAACAGTTGTTGTTTTTTCCGTACTCTGAGACTAATACATATTTTTTTTTTTGTAATTCCATCAACTCAGAAGACTTGGTATATGTGCACTTTCGATGGCTGGGGTTAATAGTATAACAGTATCTTCACTAGTTGGTGCCTTTATAAGGTCAAAATGCCCCTCCCGAAGTTCTCAATCTAGAAAAATTTAGTACACATTCATGTTCTCCATGGCTGCATTTGCCTAATTGTGTTCACGAGAAAGAACCCCACGCTCGTAACTCCCCGTCTACTGGTCTTTTCTTTCATGGTTCGCTAACACATACCTTTCCCTAAAACTAGAGCCAGTTCTCTGAAACTTTGTTCTGATTTTCCTTGGGTCTTGTCAGGAGGAAAGGAGAAGTAAATTCAAGGAGGGTTCCGGTGAGGTAATCCCTAGGCTAAAGAGTAGATGAATAGACACAAGCAAAATGTAACTGAAAGAAATATGAGTCAACATTCGCCTGGCGATTGTGAATTCTTCGTGCAACAAAATCGTTGCGTCATTGTTTATTTTCCCGCCCAACTGGCTTCAAGTGTAACCTTCTCCACGTGGGTGATTTTATCCTAAATTTATATACTCTTTCGTGATTATCAGTCATAATTCAGTAAACAATAAATCGGTGTTTAGTAAGCTTTTATAAACAATTTATATTGGGCTTTAAAGTAAACAAGAGTACAAAGAGTTGAGAAAATGTGTGTAAGCAAAAATGTAGTGATGTAATCTCTCTTTTTGCAACATGTCTCATCTGCTCCTGTTTCATTCGTTGTTTTTGGATTGGACTTATTTATGAGTTTTTTTTTTAATATATCTGATTTAATGCGAGAGCGAGGTATGTAGCGGTGGGTAATTATGTACAGTTACTTAAATTAGTTCTTATTCCCCACAGAGTCACTGTTTATTTTGAGGAGTAAAGAAATATTTATTTATTTATTTATTATTATTATTATTATTATTATTGTTATTTATTATTATTATTATTATTATTATTTATTATTATTATTATTATTATTATTATTATTATTATTATTATTATTAAGCCTAACATTATTAAAAGTAATTAAACACCATCACTATAGTCATTCACTTGTAGTCACCGTGGCTCAAGCGGTAGCGTCCGCGACTCTGAGGCGTCAGGTCGAGGGTTCGCGCCCCGTCACAGTCTGAGGTTAGCAAGGGCATGCACTCAGGGTAACGATTACATCTGCCAAAACAAGTCCTTCGCAAGAAGGCAACCGTCCTAGCCCTTTGAAGAAAAGGGAGTCCGTGACGTAAAACCGGAACATTATTATCATCATTATCATTTAATATGATTATTATCAAGCCTAACATTATCAAGAGTAATTAAACAAAACTACTCTAGCCATTTACTTAATCTATAGCATTGCATTATAATCATCATGTTATTTGATAGTATGGCATTTTATTCTTCTGCTAGTTTTGAAAATCACTATTAATTATTGTTTCATCGTATGCACCCATATATGATGTTGAATTGGTATTTTTTTCTATAATTGTGACACCAGGACTGGAGGAGAAAAAAAAATAATATATATATATATATATATATATATATATATATATATATATATATATATATATATATATATATCTGCCCCCATCGGTCCTGAGCACGTAGAAAACATGCAGTAAGAGAAACAGAGACGGGAAGTGTTGTTGTCGTAGGACTTTTGGCTAGGTGTCAAAGGAAACATTGAACACTCTCTCCAGTGTGTGATAGGACGAGGCCTATGGATAAGAAGTGTCACGAAGATATATAGCGGGTCCCGTGGGACTCGGCATCTGGCGTATCTAATATCTCAAGAGGGTGAGAGATATAAACCAGTCCTTTATTCCCCATACAAGCCACGCCCCTGCCCTTGGGGTATTTCAAGAACCACCCAGGGCAGGCACAGTGAGTTGAGTTAGAGACCGGGCCTTGCCAGCAGCAGAGTTAACACAGTACAGCTGAGTTAGCCTCCCCCCTTCTGGGGTGGGACTCAGGAATTAGTCGTGACAGGAACTGTAGTAATAGGAGCTCTGAGTACATAGATGTTAAAATAAGAATAAACTAATAATAAGAAGATGTCTTTCACCAACCACACTACCATAATTATAATGATATAACGTAGGAGGAGAAATTCCCTACGTCAGTGGTGACACTCGGTGGGATACTATCTTACAAATTGGTGTCATTAGATGGGATAGTAAAAAACTCCTACGTCATTGTGACATGTCAGATGTGAAGGGATAATAAGACATGTGTGACAAATATCCAAGCATATTCGGTGTTGAAGTAGGCATAAATAAAGAACCGTAACCGAAGGAAGATTTAATATCGATATGTCCTGGACAGTCCTATTTTTTTATGAGTGTGACACCGGGACAGGCAGAAACTGCCCTCGTCAATAAAGGCCCGGGCACGAGAAAGTACCAAGACGAAGGAAAAGAAAAAGGTTAAGGACAAGGCAGATATGAGGTAATGTCACACAAAGGAAAACGACACAGAAAAAAAAAACAGTCAAAGTACAGAGGACCCAGAGGATGGAGGACTTCAGCTTTAGTATCACAAAGGGCGTCTAGTGCCATGGGCCAGCCTTCTACATGTTTGTCCTGCTGGCTAGTACAGTGGTAACGCGCTGGCTTCGCATTCACGAGGTCGAAAGATCGGTTCCCGTCCAAGACCGAGAGTTTAAGCTGTTTACTGGCAGGAACTGCTGTGGTTGGACACTACAGTGGGGGGTTGGGGCTTGCCCTGGCTGACGAATACCCATTGTATTGAAATGGAAATAAAGTTTGTTTTGCAGTTTTACATGTTCTCTTAAATACTTTGTTGCCTGGTTTGCGTTTACAGTATAATTGTTTAGAGTAACCCTAAAACTTGAAAATTCACTTGGATCAAGTAATGATGAGTAACCCCCCAGATCTTCAAGTAAAGATGAATAACCTGCAAATTATTTTTAGATTAGGTTTGGTTTAGTTTGATTTGGTTTGACTTGGTTTGGTTATGTTAGGTTAAGTGACTTGCCTTATTAGTATAAAGAACCTCAGAGCACCTTGGGGTTACTCTTCTTTACAAGATCCAATCACTCAATAACTCTTGACCTTTTGGTTAGGAATAATTATCACGTGATCAGTAACTCTCCTTAGACAGGATGTAGATTGATGTTCTCTCTCTCTCTCTCTCTCTCTCTCTCTCTCTCTCTCTCTCTCTCTCTCTCTCTCTCTCTCTCTCACCACTCGTCCGCCCACATGAACTTTTAACTATTTCCGTTCATTTGCTTTTACTAGTGGGTATCCTTTGTCGTCTTTTGTTCTTGGTACTAGGAAAGTGGGCATCAAGTTATGAAAACGGACCCTGTTTATTTTTAATTCTTGTCTGATATCGTATGCCTGGTATACTGATGTCTGTTATATGTAACACAATCATCCAGTGTTTATTTTTGTATGTGGAGGGCATTGGCTCTTTCTCTCTCTTCATTCACTGGCTTTGACTTTTCTTCCTTTGCTTGCTTAAGCCATTCATTAATTCACTGGCTTTGACGATTTCTTTGTGCACTGGCCTTGACAATTTCTTCGTTTACTAGCATTGGCCTTATCATCATTCAATGGCTTACCATTTCTTCATTCACTGGTATTGACCCTCTCTTCATTCGCTGGCTTTTATCCTTGCTTCATACACTGGCTTTTACCCTCTCTTCATACACTGGCTTTGACCCTTTCTTCATTCATCTGGCTTTGACCCTCACTTCATTCATCGGTTTTGACCCTTTCTTCATTCACTGGCTTTGATCTTTTCTTCATTCATCGGTTTTGACCCTTTCTTCATTCACAGGCTTTAATCCTTTCTTCATTCATTGACTTTGACCCTATCTTCATTCACTGGCTTTGACCCTATCTTCATTCACTTGCTTTGACCCTCTCTTCATTTAATGACTTTGACCCTTTCTTCATTCATCGGCTTTGGTTGACTGTAAACTCCCTTAGTGGCTAAACCAGGGATATTCTGTATGTGAGTACAGCCTCCTTTCTTTTCATAATGAATATTTGTATCATTAAGCATTCCAAGTAGCTTTCTGAAGACTAATGGAATAAAATCACGTATGCTATGATCGAATTACCAAAGCGGTGGTGACTTTCAGGATGGCCTGTTTCGTTGAAGGTAGTGTGCTGTCCCTTTAGACGTAGATAATTTTGATACACAAAGTACTTGAAAGCGGTGGTGACTTTCAACATGACCTGTGTCGTTGAAGCTAGTGTGCTGTCCCTTTAGACGTAGATCATTTTGATACACAAAGTACTTAACTACTGTTTTCTACACAAGCCATTGTGGAAACTGCTCGTTCCCGCCACAGTGTGCTGTCCCTTTAGACGTAGATAATTTTGATACACAAAGTACTTAACTGGTTTCTACACGAGCCGTTGCGGAAACTGCGTGTTACCGCCACAGTGTGCTGTCCCTTTAGATGTAGATCATTTTGATACTCAATGTACTTAACAACTGTTTTCTACACAAGCCGCTGCGGAAACTGCGCGTTCCCACTACAATTTAGTCTATAAAGATAGATGCGGACCGGGATGGTAGTGTCAGGTCGGATGCAGTACAGCTTTTTTCATCATATTAGCAGTTTCCTCATTCTTATCCCCCACTACATCATCTTGTATCTGATCCCTTGTTTACATTTACTTCATACAAACTTAGCAACTTCTTCTGAGCATCCAAATCAGCTGTTCTCAAGATTTGCTTTTCCAGCCCCATGTAACAAGATTTTATTTTTTATTTTTATTTTCTCTTTTGCACCGTTTTGTGTGTCAAAATTAGCATTCATTCAAATGAGGGTGCACACACAGGTTTCAATAATTATGCAAAAGCTGTCAAAACTACCTAATTATTTTTACAAAATACTTATTGCTTTGTTTTATTGTGGTGTGAACATTATTCCCCCCGAGTGTCAGCAATGTGGTGTGATTTTCATCCCACTATTTTACACCAATAATTGTGGTGTGCTTCTTGTTTTGGTAGCTTGGTTGGTGATAACACATAAGCATCTTCTTTATATTGGTTTCATTTCTAGATTAACAATGAATTCCTCATAGCTCCAATTCTTACTGTTCCTGTCACGATCATTCCAGATTCCCGCCCCCAAGGGGAAGACTGTTTAGCTGTGGACGTGACGTCTGCCCCGGACAAAATCTGATCTCTGACTTACTTGACTCTCTTGTGCTACTCATTGCGATCGGTGGGTATCGAGCGCGTCACTGCCACCCGACACTTATAGGCATCTTTTATATGCCTTACGATATTATAATACTTTTTGAAGAAAAACTCTTTGGCATTAAGAGAAAGGAAGAAAAGACCTCAACCTATATTTCTAATGACCAATATAATTACCCTTGTATGTTTTATGTACCACTGTTATTCTCCATTATAGGGGTGGACACAGCTTGAAGCTGGGGAATAAAGGTTGGATGCCCTTCCTAGCGCCCCACCGTGGGCTCGATCGCTGATACCACCTCCCAAGTGGAGTATTCTGCCATTACGCCACTTTTTTTACCGTTATCAGTTTATAATATCATATATATCTATGCAACCACAACAAGCTTTTAGTGTAAATGAAATGTGTTCACTGTATAGGGAGGGAGTTTACAGTGTTAAGTGTTTGTGATCATTGTAAATGTAGAATGTAAATGGCTTTTTGATAAGTGTGTTGGCCATCTGCAACGATAAAAGCCTAAAAGCCGTTGATAGACATCTGTGGGTCCATTAGTCTTGGTTTGATGTTCGATACATTTCTGTTTTGTTTTGTTTACTTTGAGAATGGAACCTTTCGCTGGTTTTAGGGCTGGTTCAAACCTTTAGTCACCATAAAAAAGCTTGAAATAGTGTTTTGCCTACACCGTAATAATCTCTACTTTCAGAAACTGTGATATTTGTTTGGCGTTGTTTGTTATGCTTCTGCCAGCTAGATTTTTTTTATTTTTTATTTTTTTTACATTTCTTCTTATACGCATCTGTCCTTTGCTTGTTAGCTTTTTATCCTAACATCTAGCTACTTTTACACTTCTGCTCTCTGGGCATTAGCTCCTTATTCTAAATTTCAGCGACTTTTAAAACATCTGTTGTTTGCTTGTTAGCTCTTTCTTATAAATTCTAGCTACTTTTCCTCATCTGGTATAGGCTTATATATATATATATATATATATATATATATATATATATATATATATATATATATATATATATATATATATATATATATATATATATATATATATATATATATATAATTTTTTTTTTTTTTTTTTTTTTTTTGCCTAGGTAAAGGGAATCCAGGTGTTGACAAATAATACAAATATTTACGTCTGAGTTTTTTGTATATTCGTTAATTTAGCAACGCAATTGCTCCAATTTAAGTGAGAAAATCGCCACCATTTCGAATATGTAATTGACAATTTGGGTAAATATGTTTGTACAAAAGCAGCGTTTGTAGCATTCCTTACAATAGTAAACTCTCCTAAAAAGCAGTAACAGCTGTGTTAATAATGACAAGAACTCCCTTCGCATTGTTACAGAAACCCTTATTATCAACAACTTAAAACAACAGCCACTTAAAATCTCAAATGGCCAGACATAACCACTTGGAGCAACAGCTTTTATTGCGAGTGATATATTTATTCGAGTTTTGTATACCAGATAAACTCTCAAATAGTAATGAACAGTCACAGATATAACCACATCACCATCAACATCAAGAACCAGCTTGACATTCTTTAACTAAGTGAAGGCGGTCACAGAAAGAGGCGAGTTTTAACTGGGTATTCAATGGTATTTTATGTTACCTCACAAGTACCCTAATCCTCTCTAATTCAGGGTTCCAAGGAACTTTAAGCCTCACTCAACATATAAATAAGAGTTAAATTGATGTCAACTCACTCTATCTCATGTGCATCTTTACACAATAACATTTATTTCTCTGTAATGTTTGTTGTTTAAAGTCCAAGGTGCTGTTGATAAGTATATCATGAACAGACTCTGAGTCAAGTATATTTTATGCTATGGTATATGACTTGAGGCCTCGGTAGCTCATTGGTGGAGTGCGCGAGTCGGGATCGATTCCACTACAGGGCTCTAGGAAAGACATCAAGCCATAATCCCCCAGCTCCAACGTGTGTGTCCACCCCCATTCGAATGAGGACTGATTGTGACTTAGAAAATGGTGGATGCTGTAACATATGGCTGATTGCTCCAACATTTTGCAGATGTACTTGCAGTAGTCATCATCTGTCCAGCTGGTCCAAGTTGTTCAAACCTTTAAACATATTATTATTCCTAGTTACAGTATTTCTACATTTCAAACTTTTTATGCAAGTTTGTTTGCTAACAGTTATGCTAAGCATTCCTGTGTTGGAGTTGGACGTTTGGCGCCAACCTCAGTTAAGCCGATTTCACACCTGTTAATCTTTATGGATTTAGGATCCCCTTTTCGACCTAACCGCGTTCCTGAAGAGACTAGTTTCGATTCGTCTGTATAAATCTATGTGGTTATCCTAGATTCAGAAGATTACCGTGTGTATATATATATATATATATATAATATATATATATATATATATATATATATATATTTTATTTTTTTTATTTTTTTATTTTTTTTTTTTTTACGTGAGTCACAAGCTTGACAATATGTTTGAAATTTGTATTATCTTTTTGAGAGATGGAATTTCCTGAACGCATCTCTCTCTCTCTCTCTCTCTCTCTCTCTCTCTCTCTCTCTCTCTCTCTCTCTCTCTCTCTCTCTCTCTCTCTCTCCTCTCTCCTCTCTCTCTCTCTCTCTCTCTCTCTCTCTCTCTCTCTCTCTCTCTCTCAAATGAGCTTGCTTTTATATATTGCCATCTTGCATAGCATGTTTCCATCATGCTTAAAGTACCCAGGTGTTAACAGTCCTGTATGTTCTAATAAAATATTTCCTATTTTATGTCAGTAGTATCTAGAATTCTAGATTGTATAGATTTACTAGAAAATAGAAAAAAACTACATTTTTAAAGTAAAAAAACAATATACAGGATTTCTGTTAATCCTACTCTCCACTATTGACTTTGCAAGGGTAATGGTTTACTCACTAGCCTGCTAAGTTGACAGGAGCTCACAATTCTAGGAATGTCAATGCCCTCTCCATATAGTCGAATTTGGTACCTCTTTTTATGTACCAAAGTACTACAGTCAGGTGAGGTGTTGTTAGGTGGATACATTTAAAATTTCCTAAAAATCGGGAAAAAACTTTTTCATTTTCGTTAGTTTCCTTTGAATGAATTTGTTAATATATAATAAATTCTTTTTTTTTTAATATAGAGACAGTACTTACAAAATAACGATGTTAATTTAACAAAAACGTCAAGAGAAATCCCCATCACAACCTGAAATTTTCTGAAATTTCCCTATGGTTGGCTACAGAGATTCATTTATTTTTTCTACATTGCCATTCTGGGGATGAAAGAAGACATGGCGTTGTTTCCTAAGGGTGGAAATATTGTTCTAGTCGAAAACACACCCGATGGTGTGGAAAGACCCGCCTCAGTAGCTACCCAACTATGAACAGCTCAAGTTGGCAGCGCTCCTTAACCATTTGTAAACAGTTCTTTTGTCCTGTATAAACTTTAAAGAAGAATTTTACGACGTAGTAAATTGTTGCTAAGCCGAGGTGTTTCTTGTCTCGTAATACGAGAGCTGCTCCCATATGTTTATTTCGTGTTTTTATGGCATTTCTGAACTGACTCCTTTAGATCAGTAAGGTTTATTCGGAGAGTATTAGGACTCACAGATACATTAGAATTGCAATATTTGATATAAATTGTTATTCAACTATAACAAAATATGCTCATGGTTGACCTTAAAATGGGTCTGTAGAGATATATTCAGTTTTACCTCAAATTCTTGTTTTATTGAAAATAAAATCTGTCGTATGAATTTTGGACTTCCATTTGAATTCACACTTTGTAAGATGACTGGGTTATCTCACTGTTTGTCACCACTGACGTAATGTTCAATTACTATGTTATAATTATTAGTACCAGACGGGTACAAGGTAAGAATGGACAAGCAGTGATTCCTTTGCTTATATTTATTCTAGAGTACAACACAACTTCGACACCTCAATGCCCCCACCCTATGACTATCACAATCTATGATCTATTCGTGCCCCGGGCAAAGTTCTAACTAACCGTCTCTGCCCTGGGTGGCTCTTGAAATACCCCCAGGGGCAGGGCGTGGCTTGACATCCAATTCTGCCAATGAAATCAAGTGATATCTAGTCCTGCCAATCAACGCCAGGTTCAAAGTGGAATCCCGCCTACTTCCGGGGAGGAGCTATTGGGCATCTCTCCAGGGCATGTACCTACGTACGAAACACAAGTTTGTGTTTCGTGTGGTTTAGGAAATGGCTAACTTCCTGGCCTTTCCCCCGGTACTCGATGCCAGATCCTAAGTCTCACGGTTCCGGTCATATATCTCCTTGACACTTTCTACAAACATTGTAATAAAATATCTGTGCCCTCGACCAACCGTTACCCCTCAAGATCTGTTACAAGTTTCAGATTCTGGCTTCAGCATGACGGACTGGCTTCAGCATGACGGAAGTCATACGACATCCCTCCCAACCAAAACTGAAATATCTCTTATTTCAGTCGAAGCATGGGCTAATTTTCCGGGAGCTCTTGGACATCTCCTAGCTAACATTAGTTTACAATAGAAATGGGGCCGAATTATTTAAGCTATTTTCTAAGAATTCCTATACAAATTACACAAACATAACATATATAGAGTACTTTTACAGACAACTAGAGCATGCAGGGTCTATTTCCTTGTTGGAAATCTGTAATACAAACATATTCTTATGTTTAAACAACCATAATTCCAGTGTGAAACTAATATCAAACATTAATTAAGATCAAAAGTCAGTTTAAATCAAAACATTAATTCATCTACTTCTCTCGTTTCTTTAAAAGACTAAATTGAGTTAATTACGGTAAAACCACGACTTATGTAGCACATTAGCAAACAAATGAGGTAGAGTATTGGCATGTATACACATTTAAAATGATATAGACCATAACATCAACAGTAATTTCTATAAGAGACCTTATCTTAATAAATTCTATTCCTATCATTATTAGGGGCATTGATTTGTCTTAAAATTAAGCCTTAAAAACTACTCCTGAAACAAAACATGTTTTACTGGGTGTAAAGTCAACACATTTACTGTCTCTATATGCAATTACTATTCAGAGACCACTTAATATAAAAACTTAATGAACCTAAAGATTAAATCATAATTCAAATAATAATAATGCTAAAACAAAACACTAATATTATTTAAGCAGAAAACAACTTATTAATCTTAGTTCAAATCATACAATTTATCAATGGCACTTATTCGACACTATATCTAAGGGAGACTCTGAGTTTTCGCTTAAAATTATCTTAAAGCTAGCAAAACAAAAAAAAATAAACATAAAAATAAAAATATTTTGTCTTTTTAGCACCAAAGACGGTGGGGACATTTTCTTTCCCATTTTTTCAGTTCTAATACGGGGGTAATTTTAATTAACTAATAAGGGATTTTTTAAATACCCTTCTTTCTCTCTTCACTAAAGTTTGGACATGTATAGGGATTATTTTTCTTTCTCGTTTACGTGGCTTCTAAAGGTATTATTAAAATATTTTAAAATATTTCTGTGTTTCTTTTCCTCTCTTTTCACTACAGTTATGACATGTATGGGGATCTCCTTGTTTCTGGGATTTCATCAAGATTACCTGGTTTTTTAAAGTAGTTTAAAACTTTTATTCTTTTAGGACTGTTCTCCCTGTCTTAGGACGACTTTTAATTTCTCTGTCTAGGACGACTTTCGTTTTCTCTGTCTAGGACGACTTTTAATTTCTCTGTCTAGGACGACTTTTAATTTCTCTGTCTAGGACGACTTTTAATTTTCTCTGTCTAGGACGACTTTCGTTTTCTCTGTCTAGGACGACTTTTAATTTCTCTGTCTAGGACGACTTTTAATTTCTCTGTCCAGGACGACTTTTAATTTCTCTGTCCCTTGCTCATGAATTCTTGCTAGGTGCGATTCCACGGTTTCCCTCGGGGATTCTATTTTTTTCCACTCCCTCGCTGTCCTTGCTGCAGGCCCAGGTTTGTTGCCATATCTCCGTTACTCGGATAGGCAAAACAAAAAGGACAAGGACTGGGCCCATCCGCTAATCCTTCCAGCCCGGCTTCCTCGTCCCGCCCTCGGCCGATCTTGACTAAGACCACCACGCAGGAGACCTGCAACGTCACAGCGATTCTCTTCCTGTACGGCCCTCCACACGTACCTTCGAAGCAGATCTCGGGATGAAAATTTGAACCTCTGTCACTACTACAGTTGTAAGAAAGGTTCCCTATGACTTCAGGGTACCAACAATGGCCATACGTTGGTAATCGAGGCTATACTTTGCCTCCCCTGCAACTGCAAGTGATTGCAATCTCTATTCAATGGGCACTAGGGACTTGTCTGAACGGACAAAATCTAAAGACTTTTAGAACTTGCAGGTCGGGGCTGCCTAGGAATAGGGTGGTAATGGAAGGTATGTGTCTACACAACTAGATTATTATTCCAAGATTCTTAGGGCTTAGCAACTGCTACATAGCATTACTCTACTATAAATGTCAAAAAGAACAATCATTAAATGCTGAGAAAAGCCACTAAAGAAACATTCTTATCAGCGGTGGCTACAGTAACATCAAGTATGAATTCAGTTAAAAGATACAAATCATCGGGTTACTGCTGATTTCATTTCAATAATAATAATTAGCAACAGGCCATTGAGAGATAGCAACGATATCAGTCAACATAATAACATTACTAATAATCATGATCTAAAAATAAGAATAATAAACAATAAAAATAACTATACTAAATCAGAAATATCAATATATATACAATGGAGACTGGCATTCAGAAGTAAGAACAGAGTTCTATACTTATACTCATAGCAATGCTCATTCTAACACAGTCTCTTTTAATATTTAAATTCCTGCTGTCATAATCAATGTATATATATATAGCATAAGTGGCAACTCGCTGGCTCCACAATTTGTCAATGGGAGTTCTATCTATTCTCTAAACAGTTGCGACATGTGGCACAAACATTTATGCAAATGGCGGTACTACCGATGTCTTATCAGTATTTATGCAATAACAGCATGCAACAATCTATTGACTGCAATAAAATGTAGGCACAATTATCGCCTAGCTTCGCTGGAAAAAAACACACACAAAAAATCAAAGACAGCAACGTTCTTTTAGCATTGAACGGAGCCTCTGTCAGGCTCAGAGTGGAGTGAAAGGTAGGAGAGAGAGAGAGAGAGAGAGAGAGAGAGAGAGAGAGAGAGAGAGAGAGAGAGAGAGAGAGAGAGACTGGGCGACCGTGAAATACGTTGCGGTTTCCACTCACAAGTCAGCTGAGATGGGCCTCTGTCTTTTACTTGTACTGAAAATAAAAAATTGTCGCAGAGTATCTCTAATAATAAAATAAATAAACAAATGAACGTGAACAAACGTTAGCAATGACTATCGATAGAGTCTTACGTTTATTGTCAGAGGGCTATTCTTATTTCCTCATTAACAAAAACAAAAGCAACAAGAACTTAGTGTACAACTGCAGAACTGTCGAAGCATAAATCCATTCCTTTCTGTTTAATCCTGATAAGGACTTTACTGTAACGGCATACACATCCCCGTCTATAATGACAATTCTTTTCTTGCTATAAATCAGAGGGTTGAGTTGAAGCACACACACACTGATGAAATTAAAGCAAAAGACCAAAATCATATGCGACAATATCTTTACTACGACCAACAAAAGCACAAATATCTTTTTTTTTTTTTTTTTTTTTTTTTTTTTTTTTTTTTTTTTTTTTTTTTACCGACGTCTTATAATGACTTAAATATCATTGGTTTTAAATTTAGAACTCAGCGGATAATCTCTAATAATCTCAATTATCTTTAATTAGCTCGATTGTAATCTAAAATTCATGAAAATGATAGGGATTAACCATGGTTATCTCTAGATAATCTTTTCAGAATCCTTTAAGTAAGATTTTAGAGATTTCTTCAATACAAAAAGAACTATAACAAAAACGGGTATCTAAGAATATAAAAAGTCTATCTCTGTGTATGCAATAATAAAAACAAAAAGTATATTTCATTAGCAACAGTAAAGAATGCATTTTGCTTAAACTTCAAAATCTCGTACGGAGTTGTACATAAACAATTCAAACATAAAATATATATCTTCTTTTACTATCTCGAATTTGACTTATATCTGCTCTCTCACAGCTGTAACATTCTTGTTGTCATTTCGTGTCAGCTCTCACTCTTTCTTTATGACCAAGCCGAAATAATTTTGATAAAACATTGTCATGGCTAAAACTCGCAAAGTTTTATTTTATCAATCTAACATATCTCTTCAGACAGATAATGTATATACTGCAGCTAGCAAAGAAAATAAAGAATCATTCATAGATTCACGTCCTTTATCACGTAACATCTATCTTGGAATCTCTCGGAAATCGAATAATAATCTCAATGGCGGAGTAGGGGACAAAACAAAAATAAAACAAACTTGGCATTTCAACCATATCTGGGCAGGTGGAGAATTACCTTCTCAAACATATCCCTCACTAGATATTGCAACAGCGCATCACCTCCCATAAATACACTCTGATATGGCATGCAGAAGGACCTGGCGGAGCAGGGGAACGATCCTCGCAGAGACTCCCCAATCGTGCTTCCTAACAGTGCTTTCCGCGATTTCACCCCCTAGAGCAACCCCCCCATTATACCCACAGTCATTCATACTCACTCGCTATCACATTCGCTATATCACTTTCAAGACAATCATCCCCTTTCTGTAAAATTCCCTTTTATTTACAACGTTGGTTTTCCTTTCCCTTATCTCTCTGAAGGAGAGTAACGGTGAAATCTCGGCTGAGCCGTGCGGTCACAGACTTCCTCACCAGTCCTAGGTCCCATTCTAACGAACAAACAAACATTCTACTCCCTTGAAGCTACGTTTGGGTGACACTGAAAAACCTTCCCTATTCTAGGACAGCACAAATTACTCTAATTTACTCTTGCTTTCGCCTGCATAGCGCGAAATAAAAAAAGCTCATCTCTAAACAATATCACAAAATTTCTTATTCTTCAAAAATAAAATGCCACACACGTATCGTAATGTTAATCCCTTCATCATAACAACATTAAAAAACAATCTGTCATTTATGTCTTTCTTTCGCTAAAACATTACTCCCCCGGAGAAAAAAACAAACAAAAAAGAAAGAACCTTGAAAACAGGCGCAATCTTAACACTCGATTTCTTACGCTTTAAGAAATTAATATAACAATGATTTCACGTACAGTAAAATATCAAGGATCAGTACAATTACTACAGATTTGTAATAACGAGGTTGGGAGATCGAATGGTCACTTCCACATTCCTTTCTCGAAAATCACACGTGTTCTAAGTAAAACCTTAAAAGCAGATTCAAGTATATTACTCACTATAATTCTTACACTTAAGCAATTAATATACTGTAATAGTGATTTCACGTGCATTAAATTTGTCAATTAAAAAATCGATACATTCGCGTTCTTAAAATTCAATCTAAGCATTAATACAAATAAATGGAACGCACTTCCAACGAAATTTCTTTATATTACTCAAATTATAACAAAAATGGAGTTTATTACTGCTTATAGCTATTAGTACAAATTATCCATGTTAGTAATGGGTACAGAAATTCTACTTTTATCAACTTATTAAGCGCCACACCCCTTATAAGCGGGTTGGCTGAGTCAAAGCATAACTACAAGATAAAATTGCGGCGTCCACCGACCTCAATTTCTTTTACTAATTGTCCCATTACTCACTGGATACAGATCACAAGTACTTAGCTATTTTAAGGAGGTGGTCCTGAAGAACTTCATGGCAGAAGGCAAGGAAGGAGGGGGTTCTCCTTCTTCTCTTCGAGTAAAATCGACGAATCGCCGTCTTCTTGGTCGGATCCGGCAACTTATACTTCTTGTAATGGGCATTTTCACTCAATGCTCCGGTCACACTTCGGCTTACTAAGAAATATCTTAGGAATAGTTCCTTCAAAGTTTTATAATATTCTCTATTTGAGCACTCGTCACTTCTCATCCGCAGACCCAAGTATTTCAGGAAGTCGGTCGCGGGAATTATGGACGGACATTCACGGTCTTTTACATTTGCGCCGTCGAGGTATAAAAGTGAATTTTTGACTCGAGGCGTCTTTACAACCAGGGCACAGGGTGGGGGCATGGCCTGCTGCGTTCCCTGTGTCACCACGGGGTTCGGAGCGGCCGGCTGTTCGTCGATGTTTGAGGCGTCGGTTTCACTGTCGGCGTCGACGTCGACCGGGTTCCTTCTCGACGGAGCGGCGTCGGCGCGTGCTTGTAGGCGCCGCACTTGCTCCTCCAGTTCGAGAATTCTCCGGTGTTTGGCCTCGTCACTCATTTCTTGAATTGGGAGATGTTGGATTTCTGCTTTTGCCATTCTTATTTTCTTTTCTTTGCACTGGTTTCTTCTGATATGAGAGTCTCTTTGTATGTTTTCCAGGCGTGATGATCCGTACTGCGCTGTCACCAAGTTGTCGTATGAATTTTGGACTTCCATTTGAATTCACACTTTGTAAGATGACTGGGTTATCTCACCGTTTGTCACCACTGACGTAATGTTCAATTACTATGTTATAATTATTAGTACCAGATGGGTACAAGGTAAGAATGGACAAGCAGTGATTCCTTTGCTTATATTTATTCTAGAGTACAACACAACTTCGACACCTCAATGCCCCCACCCTATGACTATCACAATCTATGATCTATTCGTGCCCCGGGCAAAGTTCTAACTAACCGTCTCTGCCCTGGGTGGCTCTTGAAATACCCCCAGGGGCAGGGCGTGGCTTGACATCCAATTCTGCCAATGAAATCAAGTGAAATCTAGTCCTGCCAATCAACGCCAGGTTCAAAGTGGAATCCCGCCTACTTCCGGGGAGGAGCTATTGGGCATCTCTCCAGGGCATGTACCTACGTACGAAACACAAGTTTGTGTTTCGTGTGGTTTAGGAAATGGCTAACTTCCTGGCCTTTCCCCCGGTACTCGATGCCAGATCCTAAGTCTCACGGTTCCGGTCATATATCTCTTTGACACTTTCTACAAACATTGTAATAAAATATCTGTGCCCTCGACCAACCGTTACCCCTCAAGATCTGTTACAAGTTTCAGATTCTGGCTTCAGCATGACGGACTGGCTTCAGCATGACGGAAGTCATACGACAAACCCTTTTGTCCAGAACGGTTGGAGATGTTAGCCGAATGGGGACTAATTTGGACAGATAAAATGGTGCATTATTACTGCATACTTACATAACTTTTGTCACCCTATGCCAGAGGGCAAGCCCAAAACCAGACAAGTTTGACTGTTCTTTAAGCTTGTCCTTTTCTTGTTGTTAACCATTCTCTTATTTCTGCCTTGTCCTTGAACTGCTACGATTTCTTCTCACTGTTTAATTGGTGCCCGGGCCCTATGAGGGTCATTTGCTTGTCCATCCCGGTGTCACACTCAGAAAAAAAAAGTTTGAGGCTTTCACCTCGTAAGCCAAATACATCTACCTCTTCATATAGACGGAAGCCCTTTTGCACTAAGCGGTAAAGATGTGAGGCAGTTCGAGGCCCCAACCTCTCTACAGCCATTGAATTTTCCTTTTCATCTAGACGGAAACCCTTTTGCCCTGACTCTGATGTGAACCAGTCAAAGGCTCTGACCTCCGGAGCCATTTGAAACTTCCTTTTTATCTGAGGAAACGAATCTCTCAAGACTGTAAAAATCTGCGACGAATATAGATATACTTAGCAAATTTTTTCATCCATGCAATACAATAGTTTGCACATTATTAATATTACAACCGGTTTTAGTATTTCCTCCGGATATTTGTAGATATATCAACAACATTGTGGGCCCCGGTGGCTCAGTAGTAGGGCACACTATACGGAAAGTGACGAGCCTGGCAACGAGGTGGCGATCCCCATCGCTTGGCTTTAGGAAGGGCATCCAACCTTAATCCCCTTTTAGCTTCAACAGGGTCTGCGTCCACCACCATTAAAGGGATTAATTGTGACTTATTAAAATGGGGAAAAAATCTATGAATATATCAGTGTTAATTATTTCTTCAGTTACGGTTCTTTTTCCATACCTACATCAACACCGGATATTCGTTACACATCTCTTATTATCCCCTCCCATCTGACAAGTCACAGCACTCTCTATCTCTGTTTCTCTTTACTTTCTTTTCTTCGTACCCCGTCCTGGTGTCACTTAAAAAAAATTGGTGTGGTATAGTGGTATAGGAAGGACGGTATTATAGTAGAGGTATTTTGATATAAGCAAGATAAAAATATAATTGGTAAACTACAAATAGAGTTACAATGTGACAAGCTGTTGTGATAATGATTCCCTAAGATTTATTTGACTTTTTAAGCGAATGCGACCGATAAGCACATTTGGAGCCCATTACCTCGAGATATTGACAACTGGTTTCTCCCTCTCTCTCTCTCTCTCTATCTATATCTCTCTCTCTCTCTCAAAAAACTAATTATTGTTATTATTTCCCTTGAGGGAGGGAGCTAGAATACTTCCTCCGTGTTCCCCTGCGTGTCGTAAGTCAACTAAATGGGGTGGATCGAGGGGCTGGGAATCCTCTCCTCTGTAGTTTCAGTTCCCAAAGAATCAAAGCATTTTCCTTGACTCGGCCACTCCTTTTATAAGGGCAAAAATGGCTCATGCATGCACATTGCTAGATTATTATTATTGTTATTATTATTATTATTATTATTATTATTATTATTATTATTATTATTATTTAGTTACTGGTTCTGCTTAAGCAGTAAAGCAAAACCTGTTTTTAAACTAAGCTGGTGGTCTTGTTTGACATTTGCTATAAAATACTGCTTAAAAATTATAATTCATCTAGACTGGTATAATGTAACAAGAATAAAGCTTATTTTATTGAACTATTTTTATTGCATGTACAGCGGGTTCTATACAGTTGGTTACGTTAGGGAAACTCTCTCTCTCTCTCTCTCTCTCTCTCTCTCTCTCTCTCTCTCTCTCTCTCTCTCTCTCTCCTATCAGTCTTATTTGTGTCATCTTTATTCAGATTTTATTAATTATTCTTTATCATGATCAGCAAAGCTATAATATTTTCATATGTTTTTATTTATACATTAGTCTTGTCTTATAATCTCTCTATTTACGAATCTTTCCCTAACCTAACCAAAGGGTGTCAAGAGTATTTGTACTTCAGAAGAAGTTATATATTCTTGCAAATGTAATGTTCTCTCGCGCAAAGACAACGATACTTATCAAGCACTTACATCACACTTTGAGAGATAAAGAGAAGCATAAAGCAATCAAATGATTTGATCGTATCACCTGACCTGTCGCGTATAAGACTCGTTCATCTTCGTATATGTTTATCTCGGATGCCACGCAGAAAAGTCTTCTGAAAACACGCAATGATTTTTATATATGTTTATCCGAAAGTACGTAATGGTTCCATTCCCTATATAAACATTATTTCTTGATTTTCTAGCGACTCTTCATAATATAATAGATATAATTTTTTTTGCTGAATTGGATGTGGAGACCGCGGCAGCTCAGTGATTAGAGCATTCGACTCGGGAAGTGACAAATCCGTGTTCAAGCCCACCTCGAGACGTTAATAAGTTCATCTATTCATTCCCCAGCTCCAACGTGTCATGTCTAACGCCACTATGGGGACTAATAGAGTCATAAAATGACAAGCAACATATGATGGTGTCATTCATTGCAATTCAGATAACGTAAATAAATCCTGCCTTCCTATTTGCTCCTCCTATTAAGACAGAAAATAGATTTTTCATATTGTGAATTGGAAATATGCGTTGTAGGCCTATGCTTTCTACCCAATGAGGAGTGCGTCTTTCTCTGCCTCCTTTAGCTCATTCTCTCTTTTACTCTGCATTTTTACATATCTTTCTCGTGGGGAGGAGAATATGAATACCGCACCATTGATCCTCTGCGTGTCGTAAAAGTCGACGGACTGGGATGAAACTGAAGGACTGGGATTCTTCCCTTAAGATTCAAGGTCGTGCTTTAACTCAACCATCCTCTTTTTTAAAGGGCACTTTGATTTGTATATAGATTATTATTATTATTATTATTATTATTATTGAGGAGGGAAGGATTCAAGTGAATGATACTAATTATTTTCATTTATGAGATAAATTAACATCAGTGGAACTTATTTGACATCTATATTTCTTTCCGCCCTGATTTGTTTGCCTATTTATTTAATGTTTATTTGTTTGTTTAATTATTAATCTCTTTATTTAGCAATCTTAATCATAGTTCTAGACCTTACCTTTTACCAAACAGTAATTAAAATCGCATACATTTTATTTATTATTTATATAGAGCCTGGAGACGAGCATTTTAACTCTAATCGTAGCTAGAGCTGGTGAAGATTCTGTTCCAACATTAGCTTCGCGTATCTAAAGGTATACTCACTGAAGCTGCTAAGTTAACAGAAGCTTCTATTACAGTAGGAGCGTCACTGCTCTCTCACTCTTCACTTCATAAATGAGAGAGAGAGAGAGAGAGAGAGAGAGAGAGAGAGAGAGAGAGAGAGAGAGAGAGAGAGAGAGAGGGATAAAAACAAGGAGATAAAGGAATAATTGCTGTGAGATAAAATATATAAGATCAACTTCTTTCATTCACTCCGTTGAAGGTATAAGACTATGACTCAGTTTTTTTATATGTTTAGATTGTAAACTTGCACGCGTGTTTGCTTTCCTTGACTCATTTTGCTGGCTTGTCTATCGAGGTCAACGGAGTTCATGTCCTGGATGGATAGATAAACATAATGTGCTTGCATGTAGTCGTTCCTTGTTCGTCTGTTCCATTGATGATGATGGTTGATTGCAAAGAGAGTATTGCTTTCATGGATTTTGTCCTTTTTTACTGTTTGATGTGAGGATTGATAGATAGATAGATAAATCAGTATTTTACAAGTTTTCTTAACATTTATTTGTATAATATTTCAACACCCCCGCCCTGGAAGGCTCTCAGATGCACACTAAACCTTCCTTCGTAGCCATCTGCATAGTCTCTAGGCGTAGTTTCTCAAAAGCTTCTTGTGGCGTTCAGTTAGACCCTGAAATGACGATGACTCCATATTGAAGACGATTTTCGTCGTTGTATAAATGTACTTCGTACATATAATAATAAGCATGCCTTCGTGGCCATCTACATAGTCTCTAGGCCTAGTTTCTCAAAAGTATATTCTTGTGGCGTTCAGTTAAACCCTGAGATGGCGATGACTCCATATTGAAGACAATTTTCGTCGTTGTATAAATGTACTTCGTACATTTATACAGCGACGAAAATTGTCTTCGACATGGAATCATCGTCATCTCAGGGTCTAACTGAACGCCGCAAGAATATGCTTTTGAGAAACTAGGCCTAGAGACTATGTAGATGGCTACGAAGGAAGGTTTAGTGTGCTAATGTAGGCCTTCCAGGGCGGGCGTGTTGAAGTAGTATATAATAAATGTTAAGAAAAATTGTAAAATACTGATTTATCTCCCTTAAAAAAACAACAACGTATAAATGTACGAAGCGTATTGCACTATTTTGCTTTCAATGATAAGAATCCCGTCATTACAATACGTGATAGCAATAATTCGTCTACACTCAAAGGCTATTCATAACACTGACAGGGTTGCTGCTGTTATGGTTATTGTTGATGATGATGCAATTTAAAACACGTCAGTAGATTGATAGTGAAGCATACCTTGCCAGCAGTATAAATAAATCATCTACAGCCTACTTCAACTTAAATCTTACTCCTTCTTCTTCTTCTCCTCCTCCTTCTTTATTCTCCTCCTCTTTTTTTTCTCCTCTTCCTCTCTCCCTTCTCTTCTTCCTTCTATTATTATTATTATTATTATTATTATTATTATCCCTCCCATTAATTCTCACTTATTCATGAATCACTTGAATTATTTTGTCCAACCTTTCATCCAGCGATTAATTGCTACAATCCAGAAATATATCTATGCCCCGTCACGTTCTGTAGTAGCACTATACGTACCCAACATACCCAATATATTTCTGATATTGGACCCATAGTATAAATTACTCACGTTCTAGTATAATTTTGTGTGTGTGTGTGTTTACCTAATTGTAATTAAATGTGTGCGTTTGCTTGTACGTGTATGCTTACGTGAATGAGTTCCAAAGCCCCCCCCCCGTAACTCCCCGTCTTCTAGTCCTTTTCTATATTTGATCAATAACACTAATTATTATCTTTCCTCCGAACTTTGAATTCATGTAGCGTTTACAGTTTCTTCTCTTAGCGGAATCCAATTATTAAGTGTTCTTGCACTAAAAGAGAAGTGTATATATAATACCTTTTAATTGAGAACTTTGTTTGTAAAAAACGGTCTTAAAATAAAAAGGTAAATAAATAAATATAGATGACATAATTTTGTAAAATATGGTAAAATTACTCTGATCCCAACCACGCGGTTGGATGTCGTACCGTCTATATACACTACTACGTCGTGTACATATCACCAGTAAGCACATTAAGTAGTGTATATACGAGATCATGTGCATACAGTTGCATTCTCCCCTTGGAAATGTTATACCGTCTATACACACAAAATTGTTAGGTTAAGTTTGGTCATATTTTCATATAAATTGTGTTAGTGTCTAAAAAATGGAGAAATCCAGAGTTTTTTAAGTATCTGGCAACACTGCAACGTAATGTACATAAGACCGGTATACTTTCTAGCACATATTACTCTTTATAAAGTTATTCATTAGCTTATCATAAACTCAGTTTATTTATTTATTTAGTAATTCATTCGTTTATTTATTTATTTATTTTGTTTTGCCCTACTCAAATTCAGAACCTTTCGTATACACAGTATTTCAGTTCTCGAATAAGTTACAAAATTTCTTTATTTTCAAATTATTATTGCGACTGCTCCGTTACAGCGACTCCAATTAAATTTTGTATATTGGTGAATATCAATTAGATTATACTGATATTTTTAATATTTTTGCTCGATACACACGCCATAGCCTATCCAAAGTGAACTGTTGTTGAAGCATATATAGTCAAGGATTTATGATGATAAAAACAATGTAGTTTAATTTTATAAAGAAATTTGAATGTAAAAAACCTTCTTATACAATTAAAAAAATTTAATTTGCTAATCTTTTAAACTATTTGCTTTCTTTTACAGTTATTGACTGGCTTGAAGACACGAGTGTGATTCTTCCAATTTTAGGTAAGTTAACCATTTTGTTTAGTTTTCTATGATGCGGATAATCAAGCCCGTTTTCTGATTTTATAGTAAACTCGCTTAAAATTAAATACTCTATCTGATCCTGCATTCAAAATTACTCTACTATTTTCCTCGTGTTCATCATGTAAAAGCCAACCTTTCTGACATACATATGAGCACAAAAAATTTCCATGTAATTACACGCTTGTACAATGGCCGGAATCCCCCCCCTTTTAAAGGGGGGTAAATGACAATAGATTTACATGCAAAACTTAGACAATGAAGATTACTTTCATAGCCCGGTAGTAGTCAAATGTACCCTTTATTTGTCGCAATTAGCCCCCATTCATATTGGGATGGACACAGATATCTTGGAGCTGAGGGATTAATGCTGGATGTCATTCCTAATTCCTTGCAGTGGAATAGAACCTACATTGAAAGCTGGCAAACTTGCGCACATTACCGCTTGAGTTTTTACAGCTACTGCCACTATACTAAATAAGAGTATCATTTACGTGCAACATATATTGTGTTTAAACATAGAGCATTTATATATATAATGTACCATATGGTATGAAAGTGTATTTTCTCTTCCTAAAGAGTCAAGAGTATATTGTCTTGACTCAGCCACTCCCTTTATAGGGGGAAAATGGCACGTGTATATAAATAGAAATTAAAGTATATATATAATAGAGTATTATCTTTAAATATAGACTGCTCTCAGGATGGACACAATGTACATATCTTGGGCTATTTTTACAAGTAAATTATTCTTTGATCAATTTACTCATGATTTTGTCTAGCAGATACCGGGTATAATATCCTTGCAGATCACTGGTAAGACTAAACCTTTGAATCTCGAATCCTTTATCCTTATAAAAATTAGAATAAATGAAAGGTCAATTTATGCCGTCTCAATACAGGTGGGAGCAAAGATACCTCCACTCTGTTCCCTTGTGTGTCGTATAAGTTGACTAAATGGGGCGGAGTAATGGGACTAGGGATCATTTCCTTTGCATATTCTTCCCACAAAGAGTGAAGTATTTAAAGATATATTTTATATAAAGTTAGGGTAAGGTTAAGCATCTTTGACAGTTCTGTATTATATTAATGTGTCATAAGGCATGAAAGGTTATTTGGCCTATTGGTAACCTTCCAACTCTTGTGATCATTTTTATTAGGTTTAATCTTTACCTAGGACTGCCGTGGTGTAGTGGTAGATTGCTCAACTCAGGAGATGGCGGACCCATATGTGAGCCCACGGCAGGGCGATAGGAAGGCAGTCCAGTCTTACTTTCCCAGCTCAATCTCTCTGTGTCCACCCTGAATAGGGAATGTTCCTGACACAAAACTTAAAAAAAATAGTCAATACCTGTTGTTATAAACTACTGAAATTTCAGAAGAATCAGCACCGCCTAAGCTCCCAATCCGATATGAAGAGACCAATTTGCAGTTTGCAGAAGGTGGTGGTGAAGCCGTCAATCTCCCTGGTGGTTGTACAATATCTGGAATGCAATATACACAGCTGCAAGATTTCATGAAAGCTCCTAGTATTGACGACTGGTAAGAAATCTTATGTTATTATGTAAACGGACGGGGTTTAACGAAGCCTCATCACCTTGAATTTTTAATTTCCTTCAGTTATTATCACCTTACTAGCATGCTATGGTATCGTATTTTGGTGAAAATATTACCCTTGGTGATAAAGAAATAAATCTACCCTTTCGTCGTCCCACATCACTGGAGGATAACAAAAGGGATTGGGTAGCAGGTTGCTTGCATTCATTCCCTTAAGGTGAGGGCAAGAATACTTCCTCAGTGTTGTAAAACTTAACTAAATGGGGCAGAAAGAGGGACTAGGAATCCCCTCCTATGTATTTTTCTCCCACAACGTGTCAATTATTTGCCTTGACACAGCCACTCCACTTTTAATGGGGATTATGGCTTTTGTGTATAGAGACCTCAAAGTAAGTTATGGAAATGGTGAGGACAGAGTATATGAGTCTCTACTTCATTTTTTTTTTTTTTTTAATTAACAAAGGCATCGTGTTGGGAATATGTACATTTTTCTAGCAACATTACTACTGACAAAAGAGGATTGGATGAGCAGAGAATGATAACCCTTGCAGCCAACACAACATACAAGAGATTATGATGAGCAGAGAATGATGAACTTTGCTGCTTCATTTTTTTGTTTGCCGCTGTTAAATATTCAGCCCTTCAACTGGATATGCTATCACAAAAACTGGGAAGACCTGTATTGGTTTCTTGCAGCAACACAACTTATCAGAGATGAAGCTGAGCAGGACGTGAAGTCTCGATGCCTCAGTTCTTTGGTGTACTTTAGTTGTAGTTCTGGCCATTCTGGTGTGTAGCTAGATATGGAGTCACGAAAATCTGTATAGATAAACATGCAATCTGCACCATTATTGAACGGGCAGTCATTTTGCTAGTTTTAAGTTTGTATAGGTGAGCATGGATAATTAAAGTTTATCACAAGAGGGGATGTCATTTTATGGCAAAATAGTATTGAAGTTTATTTATTACTAATATACATCAACCTTTTTCCGCCTTCTATAGCAGGTGCAGCCAAGGAGAAGTAGTCTGTGCCATCAAAGTATTCAAGTCATAGCAGTAGCAGTGCTGCATTCCTTTGCAAAGTTCAAACACAACTGCGCTTGTAATAGCGTTAATGTAAACGGTATTTTGTATATATTCTCTGTTTGCGTGTTGTATATCTTAAAGTACAGTAGTCTGTGCAATTTGATATGCTGTCTAGGGAATTTTTTCTTCTAAGGATATATATCTCTTTCAAGCCTTAGGTCTCCATGACAGATCTAGTAGGGAAGAAAGGTTGGTAACTTTCTGTCTTTGATATTTTTGTTTTATAATAGAGAAAGTGAGAAAGGTGATGGATCCTTCAACCCAAATTTTTTTTTTACTATAAAACTGTATGCAGAGATGCATACAGAGGTGATGGATCCCTCACCCCGAGTTTGTTTTCTTGCCATAAAATCAATTATAAACGAGGCAAGGGATGCATAAAGATCTCCTGCCACATGTCTCTTGCCTTCGTTCGTCATATTAATTTAGTATTCCCTAAAAATAATTACAAAAATCTAGTTTATTTTGTAAAATACATAAAATTTAAAGTGTTGTAAATAGTTTTTCACAATCTAAAGAGAACTGAGTGTATATAATAAATAGGAAAAAACTTACAAGAGGAAATGTAAAGTTTGATAGTACAGTATTCAGGTGACAGCATTTTCTTAATTTTTGCAGATGTGTCAACTGTTCAGCATTATCTCGGTATGAATGCTGCATCTTTGCTGTCAAGAGGATTAGAGTTGAGGGGCGAGGTCAGGAAATGCCTAGATGCAAGTGAGCAGTGCCAATCCATCCACCTGTGAAAAGAGAGGATAGGGAGCAGTATAGAGTGACTCCTATACTGTGAGAATTGTTAATATTCAGAATCGAAGTTTAAAATTAGTTAAGCAGTCCTCATTTCCAAGCATTCATTATTTTTAAATAGGTTACATTAATGCACAATCTACCTTGATTTTTCTTAATATTTTTAGCTTGGTTTCACAAGTTCCATTCTGTGTCTATAGTCTGAGTAGTGTGTTGAAATGGCACTAAACACTTCCTATATATATATTGTACAGTAGACATCAGGCTCTTTTGATATTCCGTCTGTTACTATTCTTTCCCAATCAGCTCCTGATTATCATTGTTGTTGTTTGCCGTTTTATCACTGTTAATCTCCGTTATGGGGGTGGACACAGACAGGTTGGAGCTAGGGAATTAATACCGAAATCTGTATTCACATTTTTTCCTCATACCAGACTAGTTACATTTAATATTTAAAGATATGTTCATGAAAGTATACAGCACATGTTATTTAACATTCAAGCGTATGAAATAGAAAACAGGGACCTTGGTATCATATTGGTTTGGATACTTTTATTCCTTCATGGTTGTAACAGAGTCGATAGGGTGTGGCTATAGAACTAGAGGTCATAGTTTGAAGGTATGTAATAAGAAAACTTCTTTGCAGGATGTAAAAAAGTACTTTTTTTAATTCAAGAGTAGGTGATGATTGGAATTCGCTAAATGAGAAAACGGTAAATGCTACCTGCATTTGTAAGCACAATTAGCGAAATGCAATTAGATAAATACACGACTTGGGAGGTGGCACACCTGTGATCAAGCCCACCACCTTAATTCCCTATTGCAAAGCTGTGTCCATATTCATAATGGGGATTAATTGACACAATAATAATAATAATAATAGTTACATTGAGAATCAAGGTTATTGTGCATTTATCAATAAATGTTTAAAACTAGAAAGCCCTAGTACATTCCAAAACTCAAGAAGAAATTTAATAGAGAAGTATTACCTCACCCTATTCTTTTTTCAGTTCGGTTTGCATGATCAGTAAATTTTTGCAGAAATTTCCCTTGTAAAGACATTTGCACAGTCAAAGCACACTTTCACCAAAAACTAATACACTCCGATCACTCCTCTTAAAAGTAGGAAAAGTAAATAAAATTAGAGCCTGGTGTATACTGTATTACATGCATGGAATGTTTGATTTTTTTAAAGATAAAATGAAGTAACAATATGGGACATATAGCCAGAGGATGCCTTAAAAGGTATTAAAAAGGAACTTATTCCAATATAATATTTTTTTACAAGTAGACTTTATTAATCTTTACAATGTCATATTTTGAACGTTAAGAATTGTCAAAATGAAGTACATACACTTCATACTGCTGGCTTTCCTCTCACTACAGGTGGTTGGAGTGATGCTTCAATCACATACATATATGCAGCTCCTGACCTTCTGACCTCAACTGTCTGATCCTGATAACAGTAAAGATGCAATTTTAATGAGAAATGACAGCATAATTCTAATTCTTGAAGAAATTTTAGCTGTATGGCATTTTTCCAATTTTTTGCAGATATTTCAACGGTATGATATTAATCCAAAATTTTCTTGAAGATTTCTCATATTTATGGCATTATATCAAATTCTTGCAGATCTTCAACTTCATAGCATTTATCCAATAGCATCACTGCATTTTTCAGGAGGATCAGGAAGTTGAGGTGCAAGGTCAATAACTGTATAGGTGCCCGTATCCTTGGGTGCCTTTTCAACCACCAATGAGGAAAGAAAAGTGGGGCAGGAGTACAAAGTGTGAAAGCAATATTTTAACACTTCATATTATAGGGTATTCAGAATATGTCTTATCCATAAGTAAGCAAGTCAGTCTTCATTTGCGATCTAAATTTTTAAATTTATTTTATTTTCAGTGTTTATACTTAATTTTTGTTAAGGCATTATGTCTCAATCTGTGTATTCCTAAATTGTTACTATTGTAAACTAGCTTGCCCTCACTAAGTTTAACTCATATATTATCTGTCAAACTTCATGCTAGGATTACAATATATATCAGCTGGGGACTACACCAGCACTGGGGTTAGAGAGCTCGACTTGGGAAGCAATGTACCCTGGTCCGAGCCCACCACAGGGCGTTAGAAAGGGCATCTAGCCAAAATTCCCCTAGCTCCAACCTGCTACCTGAGGATATTATTTCTTTATATATTAAATATTTCTTTGGGCTTTTAAGCTGTACCAGTTATTTCTTGCTTTATGAGATAGTGTAGTGGTTTGAGTACTTTAACTCAGAAGTGACAAACCTGTATTGGAGCCCCCTGTGAGGCGTGAGCAAGAGCATCAAACCTTAATTACCTAGCTCTAACCTGTCTGTGTCCACCCACACTAAAATGGTGTTTATTAGTGACACATAAAATGCTATAGAATAACAAGTTCAATAATTATTAGTGAAAAATACAGCATAGCTTTAGTATCACAATACCCAGAGAAATATTAAATGAAAAGATAATGTATTACTCTTCCTTACTTCCTTCACCATGCATTTGTTGAGTAGAAACTTAACGAGTTCAACAAAAATAGTAAGAGAGGAATATGATCTAGTCTCATTTAAGAATATAAGAGTAAACAAAGCATAGTAATCGAGTTTATATGGAAATAGCCTGATGTAAAGTGTAATCCTTGCATGAAATGTGGTGGATCTTTTTTGGGTAAAAATGAGTGCCCTTGCATTATTAGACTAAAAGGCATAAAGCTGTATGTACTTAAGAGACAGAAGTGTACAGTGCCATTCCAACACATTGCTCAGATTGGCCACCCAGGGAAATTTAGTGACGCTAAGTTCTTTACAGAACTAAAGTTTAACAGATACGTACAAATAACATCTTTGAAAATAGCTGAAGTTCACAAATGAAGACTGTTTTACTAACTTGTGGATATGTGTATTTCAAATACCCTTTCTTAAGAATGTAAGAATTGTCAAAATATTGCTTTCACACTTTGTACTGCTTCCTCCTGTCTTTTCATACTAGTGGCTGGAGTTGAAATCAGATTATTGACACCTATGCAGTTCCCAATCTTGCACCTCGACATTTTGAATCTCCTGAAAGCAAAGAGGATGCCGTGATATTGAGATAATGCCTTCAAGCTGAACAAACTGCGTGACTTTTAATATTATTTGAATTTATAACATTTATTTCAAAAGTTGCTTTCAGAGATTATCTTTAGTATGGCTTCTTATCCCTTGACATCATTGCTGCATCTTTGCCATCAGGAGATCTAGGAAGTTGAGGTGCAAAGTCAGTAACTGCATAGATGCCAGTAAGCTGAGTGCCATTATAGCTACAAGTGTGTTGTTAATGGAGAGCAAAACAAGGTGTGAAAGCAAGAGTAATCAAATTTTGACATATCCTTCAAATAGTAGATCAATCTTTATTTGGGGAACCATTGTTATTTTCAAATATTTATATACTAAAGGCACATAAATCAATCATTTTTTTTCTCAAATTGTTAGTTCTGTGTCCTCTCTGAGCAGTGTGTTGTAATGGCACTGTACCCTTATATGTATCAAAGTATCCCTATATGTTCGTTTATTTAAATAATTCAAAGGCATTTATTTTTACCTAAAAAATTTAATAATTAGTTTACATAATTTTCTTATTTGTACTTAAAAAAGGGACTGTCACAGTGGGGCAGTAGTAGGATGAGCAGCCAGCTTTGATTCCCCAGCTTCAATCCATCTGTGTCCACCCCCAAATGGGGACTGATAGTGACAAATGTTAAAAACAAATTCAGTTTACTTTGAGAGTATTGTTATTCTTATATGAGACTTGTTCATTAAGATTTAATACAAAGAATTATTATCCTAATCTATTCCCCTCGGGTAGCTTTAGTAGAATTATAATACAATCAAAAGTATAGCATGATTAAGAGGAGTGTCATATGCCATATTATGTGTCACTATTGGACACAGACAAGTAGGAGCTGGAAAACTGAAACTGGATGCCTTCCCTGAAGCATCCGCTGTGGGCACAAACATGGATTTGTCACCTCTTGATTCGAGTGCTCTAATTACTGTGCTAATGCGGTCCCAAGCCAGATAGAGAATAGAAATGGGATGAATAACCTTGGAACTTGATGTATTATAATCCTAGGATGAAATTTGATGGCTCAGCTAAATTAAACTGTGCTCCATTTTGATATCAGACAAAGAACATCAAGGCATAATTAGATACTTACAAGCTTTTTAGAGAAGTAACAATTAAAGGAGATAAAGATTGATATCAGGTGCCTCACTAGGTATAAATAACATATTGATAACAAGTCAGGTTCACAAATGGAGACTGATATACTAATATAAGGATGTGTCAAATATTTAAAATGATGTATACAGTATTATGAATTGTGAAAATATTACTTTTATACTTCGTACTGCTGCCTCTCCATTATGTTCTCACTTGTAGCTGGAGTGGCACTAATTACTGACACCTATTCAGTTCCATCCCTTGCACCTCAACCTCTGGATTCTCCCGACTGCAACAACGCAAGATTAATACCAATATTATGCCGTACAGTTGATACAGCTTCAAAAACTAGAAGTATGCAGTCACTTGACTATTATATACAATTATAACTTTTAAGTCCTTCAAGAGTTGTTTGTAGATCTTAACAATAAGGGTTCATCCCTTAGAATCACTATTGCATCTTTTCTGTCAGGATGATCAGAAAGTGGAGATGCAAGCGCAGAACTGCATAGGTGCTTCTGACCCAAGTGTCACTTTAGACATCTGTGAAAAAAAAAAAAAGAGGTAGCAACAGAAAGTGTGACCACTTATTTTGACAATTATATTCTTAATTTTCAAAATCTAACATTGTAAAATTAATAAACCAGTCTTCATTTGTAAATTATAAAATTACTGTATACCTTTCAAGGCAGTTTCTGTGAAGATATTTCAGTGGCACTTTACCCTCTGTATTTTTGTTTATGTTCTATTACTCTCATATCTAAAATGCACACATTTTACTTCTAGGGCATCAATCATATGCCATTGCTATACTTCTTGTTATGATGGTTCTATCACTCTTAAACTAATTTGTCATTCTCCTCTCTTGCAGTTTTTATTGAAATCGTTAACATTGTGCTTACCCTAACCTACCTGAAAGGTATAGGTTCAATTATTATTATTTTGTATTTAATATGTCTTTGGGTTTCATGCAATGCATTAAAAAACGGGGAGAAATAATGTAATAATGAGTTATTATTCTTCCTTTTTTTCTTTGGTTCCCTTTGGTTTATATCACCGTTTTTCGTCCTATTACCATTCTCTGTCAGTCTACTTTTGGTAGTATTATTATTCTTATACCTGAGACTCGCTCATTCTTCTTTATTACTATTTTTACTAAGCATATCAAGTTTATGCTCGACCAAAGCAGCTGAAGAGTGTACACAAGTTGAAACTCAACGTGTTCAGTAAAAATAGTAAGAAAGAAGAATCAGTAAGTCTCTATTATAAGAATATTAGTACTATCAAAAGTAGTTTAATGAGTAATAGTAATAGGATGAAGTGTGTGTAATTTTTCTATAAACCAAAACGAACTGAAGGAGAGAGGGAAGGCTAATATTTTTCTCCCAGTTTTGGGAAGCACTGGAGGTGTATCTCTGTAAACAAAGAAATACTAAATACAGAGAAGAAATATTACTGTCGCCTATTCCTTTTAGCTAACTTAGTTTGAGCAGAATATTAAAGAATTTTATAAAAATCGCAAGAAAGGAGAATAAGAAAATCGTTTAAGAATAAGAAATTGACAAGAGTACCAAATCTAGACAAATATGGTACCAGGGTATACAGTTATTTTATGCATATAATGTGATTGATATTCCATAGGGTAAATAGATATGAGTAAAAGAACATAGAGGGGTAGTTACATACAAATAAAGCTCTAGCGCCATTGCATAATACTGCCCAGATGATACACAGATTGGAATATACTGAAACAGAACTAATTTCTAAAAGTAACAGTTTAGGAAAAAATTGTTAGGGTGTGTCTTAAAAGGTAAATATACAATTTTATATTTCCAAGTTATAAAGGTTGAAAAATGAAGACTGGTTTAAAAATTTTACAATATGTAAAATTTTGAATCTTTAAAATTGTTAAAATAAATTACCATCACATACCACATGGCTGCCTCACCTTCTTCACTTGTGCTTGGAGTGGCACTTCTGCAGCTCCTGATCTTCTCTCTCAACTTTCTAATCTTCCTGACAACTAAGATTCAGCAGTGATGCCAAGGAATACTCCATGCCATAAGATCCTACAAAAAACTTGGATACATGTTACTTGAAATTTTTTAAAAGTTTACAATTGTCATTTCTGTTTTGACTAAAATTTGTGGTACTGTATTTACAATTAGTAGCTCCTTACCAACTTAATTTATGAATTATTCTGTGAAATTTTAATATATAGACATTTACACAAATGTATTTTTCTGATATTCTTACACTATTGGAGTTATATATGAAAGTTTGTGAATTTTCATATTTTTAAAATATTGTGAATTTCTTAAAACTTAGTGTCAAATGTACTTCTGTGTATCTCATGTACAGAATCCATTTTGTTTTGACATACATTACACTGGATGCTAGTAAAGTTTTAAAATGGCTTACACATGTTTTTACTCATCACAATAAATCATCACTAGATAATTTATATATGATACGAAAAATTCAAAGTAATTAAAGCTAGTCAAGTTAAAAAGCATACCAGGTAATTACAGCTAGTAAGGTTATAAAGCATTCAAAGTAATGAGGGCTAGTAAGGTAAGGTTACTAAGAATTCAAAGTAATGAAGCTAGTAAGGTAAGGTTACAAAGCATGCAAAGTAATGAAAACTAATAAGACCTACGAAGCATTTAAAGTAATTAAAAGTTAGTAAGGCTACTGAGAATTTAAAATAATGAATGCTGGTATGACACCTGCCTTAGATGAAGAATAGTGAATGTGTTTGTTGCATGTATATTTCAGGGTGGTAGGTAAGTATGTAGTTGTTTTGGAGTTTGTTCAGTGAGGTTTGATAAGTGTATGGGCAAAGATTGATTAAGACTCGAGAAATGAATGAAGAGTGATTGGGGAGAATAAGGTGGGGTTCAGGCAATGGAGACACTGTGTGGCTCAGGTGTTTTTGATAAGACAGGCATGCGAGAAGTATTTAAAGAGAAGTAAGGCCATGGTTGGGAGTTCATGGACTGAAGAAAGCGTATGTTAGTGTTAATAGAAAAGCGCTGCAGTGTTGCATATGCATGGTTTTGAAGGAAAGACTGTTGAGAGTACTAAAATATTTTTACAATTGTAGTACAATGTATGGTAGTCAAAGGTTTGAGGTGGATAGAGTGGTAAGGGAAGTAAATGAATGTGATAGGGAGATATCCTGAATTCGTTGGTGAAAATGGAAGGTTGTAGGTAGTCAGTCAAATGCAATTTACAGATGACATTTCACATGTGCCAGATTCTGATGAACTGAAACAGCTGGTGACCGAGTTCTGTAGGGTATGTGAAAGAAACTTGCAAGCAAATGCAGGAAAGGTAAAGTTATGAAATTTACTAGGAATGTTGCTTGTGGCACGCTGAATGTGATGGAGAATGGCGAGATGTTTGAGAAAGTGGTGTTTTAATTGTCCGAGGTTGCATGTAGCAGTAAATGGAAGAGTGGATGCAGTTAAGAAAGCAATTAAATGTCTACATGGGATATATATATCATAAGAAATAAGGTATTCAGGAATAAATGCAAACAACAGGTTGAATGAAGGATTAATTTTTGCCTTTGGCTTTAGTTAGAGCAGTTAGAATGTAAGAAAGAATTAATGGAACAGACTGAATATAATGGAGATGAAGTTTTTGAGGAAAACTGGCCAATTAACTACACCAACAGAGTACTGAGATGGTTTGAACCTACGGAAAGAAGATCTAGCAAAGAAAGGGCAGAGAGCCGAAGTAGAGTAAGACTATGAGGGAGACCAAGAACCGAAATGGATGGATGGGGTGGATAGAGCATTGGCTGCACGTTTAATATGTGTGTGGAGACTTGCTCAAGTGCTGGAGATTAGGTTGGGTTGGGGTTACTTACTATGGTTGTTGGACTCTAGGCAAATTAGTTTCCTGCTTTTCCTGCTTGAGACAATAGCAGAGTGATGATCCTTCCTTTCCAAAAAGCTGAAATATAAAGAAGAGTGAATGGGTATGTTCTCTACCTTGGCCACCCTTCTTACATGCTATCTACAATGTAATAAGTGTAATATAATAGTTAAAAAATTTATTGGTGCTTTAATCCAAAGAATAACAATATAATAGGGTTTTAAATTTTATATGTACTCTGATATGAAAAAGTGACGCAAAAGTAGAAGTTTTATAAACTTTTTAGACTATATTTTTAATTTTACTGAAACTCCAGAAAATTACATAAGTACGTACATACATGCATAATGTTAAGGGCATAAGAGTGTCATAAACTATAAAAACTAATAATTAAGTAGTAACATGTAGCTAAAACTTCTTGTATTGGTGTTTTAATCCATATAATTAAACTATTTAATCAACTAAGCAGTTAAATTTTGCATATATTGTATTCCAATGCATTTTGGGGACAACAGTAGCCAAGTGTATAGTGCTCAAATAGGGAAGTGACAGACCCTTGCCTGAACCTACTGCATGGCGTTAGGCAGGGCATTCTGCCTTAATTCCCCAGTTCATATCTGTGTCCTCCCATATTGAGGATTAATAGGTGCATTAAGAAAAAAGTACACAGTTGCATATAGGGCCATAAATTATCAAAACCCATGAAAATTAATTAACTTGCTTCAAAGTAACTAATTGGGTTTATCAATATGCTCCATAGTTCCCCTTTTTTCTTCTATTTGGTTGCT
The DNA here is from genome assembly GCA_037179515.1 of Halocaridina rubra. Lineage (NCBI taxonomy): Eukaryota > Metazoa > Arthropoda > Malacostraca > Decapoda > Atyidae > Halocaridina > Halocaridina rubra. The sequence continues at coordinate 53,534 of JAXCGZ010008007.1, forward strand.
TTCCTCTGGTGGTTGTATATACAGATATATATACAATGTAATAAAGCGTTTTAATTTTATACATGCATTTGTTTATCCTGTTAGTTTGCTGAAGATTTCATTACATGAATAACACTATAGTTTCAAAGCAGTTTGTTAAGACTTTATGGTGAAAAGTTTAGTTTCCATTTAGAATCAGTCATGTACTGATGAACTTGTGCTAATGTCATTTGTGTCACTATTAATGCTCATTCATATGAGGGTGGGCAGAGGCAGCATGGAGCTTGGGAAATAAAGCTGTATGCCCTTCCTTATACCTCATGGTGGGCTCGAATTTATTCTAATGAACCAGCATATAACAGTGGACACAGAACCTCTCTTGATGCTGGATCAAATCTGTTAACATAGTCTGAAAAGGTAATGAAACCCATTATTGAAACAATAGTTGAAGGACTTAAAGTCTATATCTCATGTACTAACTCTGCATTAGTGTAGTGGTTAGAATACTCGACTCAGGAGGTGGCAGACCCACGATCGAGCTCACAGGGGCGTTAGGAGAGGCATCCAGCCTTGATTCCCTAGCTCCAAACTGTATCTACCCCCATAATGGGGACAAGTAGTGACAAGATAAATGAATTCATGTCTGGGCCTATCTTACGATATGCCGTAGGTTTTCTTGATTTGAATATTATTATTATTACTATTACTATCATTTATTATTATTATTATTGTTATTAGCCTATCATCTTCCCATACACTGAAAGAAAATTAGCAATACTACTGCATGTGTATGCCCAGCGTGTCGTAAGAGGAGACAAAAGGGGATAGGAAGTTGGTACCGAGTCTTCAGAATATATACATAATTTTTTTACATTTACACCTGTCGTACATAACTCTACTAGCCATATCATAACTACTGTATATTATTATTATTATTATTTAGGAAATATTCTTTTTATACTATACTTATATTCTAAAGCTATCCTCCTGAGGGAAGGGAGTAAGAATACTTCCTCTGTGTTCCCCTGCCTGTCGTAGAAGTCGACTAAATGGGGTAGAGCGAGGGGACTGGGAATCCCCTCCTCTGTATTTTTTCTTTCCGCATAGTTAAGGTATTTTGCTTTGGCTTGACCACTCCCCTTACAAGGGGGAATACGGCTAATGTAAACAAATAAACCTATTGCAAAAAAATTAATGAAATTTTAGAAAAAACAATTCGAACTGATCATTATAAATTTTAAACAAATACCTATAACAAAACCCAAAAAACCCAACCTCTTAGACCATTTTCAAAGCCAATGCCCTTAAATATTACGAAAAGGCGAAACATTTAGACCAAAAATAAAATTTCTGGCTTCAAATTAGCTTCAAACAAAAACAGGTTATAAAAAAACAAACAGGGTCATTTTTTCTGGCAATAGAGGAAAATGCCAGAAGTCTCCACGTGTTTCAATTTCATAACTCATCGTTCAGTGCAGAGATATGAAATCACTTGCTGTGATAAAACTACAGTAAAATTTTAGTGAAGTATTTAGAAAAGTATCAAAGTTCTGATTTATGGACATTCTAGTTCAATAAAGTTATTTACGATTGAAGATTTAATCCCACAATTAGTTTAAACAAGTCTCTGGATTTTACACGAAACAAAAAGACGAGAAAACGAAAGAATGTTACACAACGACTCTTCTGTTCATCCCCCCCTATTCCCCTCCCTTCGCTCCTCGGAGTCTGAGTAAAAAAATAATGGGTAAAAAAACGCAAGTAAAAAGACAGCCGTTATAAAAAACTCAGAAAAAACTCGAGAAAATAATTTGACGTGGTATTCAATAGCAGAACATAAAAGACTCGGACTGACGCTTAGAGTTTTATGGTAAAGAGAGGTGTGTCTTTACAATGAGTTTTTTTTCTCTCTGTCTCTCGCTTTTATTATCTTAAAATGCGTTTAAATACCTGCATCCCTTTTCTTTTCTCTCACGAGGCAGGTACTTGAAAAGTCTTTCTCTCTCTCTCTCCTTTTCTTGTTGACATATCCATCCATCCTAAAACCAAGACATCTGGCATTACTTGCAATAGCAGCGCATAAAACTAAGTGCTACCACGTAGTGAATAGCGCTTATACCTTCCCTTCACACCATAGTACTTGGAATGCGCATACTGGTAAGGATTGCGTGCATACGTAGTAATAAATCTACAATTTCTAGATAATGATAGCTATTTAGTGGACAGGGCACACATGCTCTGAAATTTTAAAAGCTTCGTGTTGGACAGGGTAAATAAATAAAATAAACAAATAGGCTCCAGTAGTAGTTTTATTATTATTATTATTATTATTATTATTAATAGTAGTAGTAGTGGTGGTAGCAGTAGTAGTCGTAATAATAATGATGATGATGATGATAATAATAATAATAATAATAATAATAATAATAATAATATATACCACGTACCTTTTAATTCCGAAAGAATGTTATATCTTATACATTTTCAGTTTTTTGGAGACCTAAGAATAGTTCAATATACTTCAACCATGATAAAAGAAGATTGAATTCAAGGCAGCGAATATCGAGGAGTATAAAACTCTTCATTGGCATCACTGTAATAAAAATAGACGGATTAATTAGTCATTAAAATGGAAATAAAATTACCTAAATTATACACTAAATTATTGAACTAGAACTAGTAAACGATTACGATAAATTGCTCTTTTTTGTTATCTACATTCAATACTACAAATATATTTTTATTTTCAATATATCTTTCATCCTTGATAATGAATTAATTAAGCACAGTTTAAGTAAGCTTCCTTACTGAGAGAGAACTGAAAGGAAATAAAAATATATTTCGGTTATTGTACCATATAACTACTTCGACATATAAATCTAGACACGCTACTGCTCTTGAGTGAACGAAAGAGAGAGAGAGAGAGAGAGAGAGAGAGAGAGAGAGAGAGAGAGAGAGAGAGAGAGAGAGAGAGAGAGAGAGAGAGAGAGAGAGAGAATATTTGAGGAATATATATATATATATATATATATATATATATATATATATATATATATATATATATATATATATATATATATATATATATATATATATATACATACACACACACACACCAAGGTTGGATACTCAACAGCAGGTGCAAGACTTCATGAGACGGAGAATGAGAGATCTAGGGGTAAACACATAGGCAGATTTGTCTCCAGAAAGGCATATAAATGGCATAGTAAGGTATGCATATCCTCTCTTAACAAATGTTAGGGTAGCCTTCAGACACATGTACAAGGAAATGATCAGAAACATAGATTTAACTTATGTGAGGCCAAAGTTTGTATGTACAACACCCTTTTGAAAAAGCATTTAATAAGCTGAGAAAAGTTCAGAGACATGGCACGAGACTGGCACCAAAAATGAGAAATCTCAGTTATGAGAGGCTGAAGGAATTAAAACTTACCATCAGTCGAAGCTAGAAGAATGCGGGGGGGGGGGGGTATGGTGACGGTTTTTTAATTCCTTCTTTGTACTGACAGAGTGGATAGGATACGATAGTTTTATAAAGCTGGCTCTAGAACTAGAGGTCATAGTTTAAAGGTTCGCAAGAAAACTTCTTTACAGGATGTAAGGAAGTACTTTTTTGACGTAAGAATAGTTGATGATTGGAATTCGCTAAACGAGGAGGTGGCTAATGCTAACTGAATCCATACTTTTAAGGACAAATATGATATGTATCATAAAGTAAACACATGTAACTGATCAGGAGACAAAACAAACAAACAAAAACATTTATTTCCATTTTGTACAATGGTTATTCAACATTAATAGTAACTTATAAGTAGACATGTAATTAAACTAACAAATAAGAGGGTTAGACATATAGTTAAATTAAATGTAGCTTTCATAGAAAATAATAATGCTGTAATAAAAATGTTACAATAATGTTAATAATAAAGTAGTAAGTATGCCACTACATACAGGATCGTTATTATCGGCATCATTTCCATATTTGTTTCCTTACAATGAGAATAATTAGTTCTTAATGAGCAGCAACTATTTGTCCAAAAGAAAACTATATAGTTTGCCTTTGAAAGCTGTGAAAGAGGATGCATTTTTAAGATGCTCTGGAATATTATTCCAGAGTGTTGGCCCTTTGATAGTGATCATCTTTGAACCTGCTTCTGTGTTTGTTCTGTGAATAAAGAGCTCACTGCTCTGTCTTGTGTTGGTTCCCCTTATATCCCTGACTGTTTTTAAATCAAATAGCCAGCTAGGATAATGATGGTCCAAAATTTTGAATACAAAAACATAAATAGCATAAGCGACCTTATTTTCTGCCCGCAGCCACCCAAGTTTATTGAGAGCTGGTGTGATGTGGTCATATTTTCTTATTCCTCCCAGGGCAACTCGAGCTGCAAAATTAATAAGCTTCTGTATTCTGTTTATCTGAGTCTTAGTGGTAGCTCCCCAAACAGTTGTGCAGTAATTAATGTGACTTAGGGCTAGAGATTCAACAACAGTTATTCGAGTGGTAGTCTCAAAATTGTCTTTTATACGTGATAAGTACATTAATGTTCCTGTAACCTTTTTGCATACTTTATCTATGTGGGAATCAAACAACATGTGGTTATCAAAGTGAATTCCTAGGTTTTTTACTGTTTTGCTAGGTGTGATAATATTGTCGCAAAAATTAATTGTTGTGTTTTCTGGAATTTGTGCTATGTGGAACCTTGAACCAATAAATATGCACTGTGTTTTACTTTCGTTAATTAACAGTCCAATTTCTTGCAAATAGGTTTTAATTTTTGACAGAGTGTTTTCTGCTCTTAAAGTTAGCTCTGGGAGATTATTAATATCACCACTAAGGAGTAGTTGCGTGTCATCTGCATATTGTACGACTAGACAGTCAGAAATGAAAGAAGATAGATCATTTACGTAAATGGAGAAGAGGATAGGACCAAGTACTGATCCCTGTGGAACACCAAATGATAAATTTTTTGGCACAGAGATAATGTTGTTAAGACGTATGGACTGTTTACGATTAGATAGATACTCGCTAAACCAGCTTGGATCAATATTTAAGTTAATACATTTACTTAAAAGAATTTCATGGTTTACACTGTCGAAGGCTTTTGATAAGTCTAATAATACGAGAAGAGATATTTTTTTCATATCTATATTATTATATATACTATTCGTAACTTTAAGCAGTGCAGTTTCCGTCGAAAGTTTCGGTCTGAAACCATGCTGGTTAATACTTATTATTCTCTTTGATTCTAAATATGACATAAGTTGGCATGCAACAATTTTTTCTAATATTTTAGAGAAAATGGGTAGGAGGGAAATGGGACGATAGTTTGTCACATCTTCTCTGTCCCCCTTTTTATGCAGAGGTATTACATGTGCTATTTTCCCAGTCAGGAAACTTTTTAGTAACAATGGAAGTGTTCATAATAGTTAGAATATAGGATGCAATCACGGGTAGAGCATCTTTGATGAACTGAAATGGTATACCATCTGAACCATAAGAGCCAGAGTTTCTTAGGCTCTTTATGGTAAGAATTAGGGTAGCACAATCGATAGGAATAATCTTGAAGTACTCTCTTGTGTTTTCATTGGAAGAATTGTCATTTAAGCAATTACTCATATTACTGACATAAGGATTTTTATTATCCCTATCTAATGACACCACTTTGTAAGATAGTATCCCACCGAGTGTCACCACTGACGTAGGGATTTTTCTTTACTTCGTTATATACTTATGATTATGGTAGCGTGGTTGGTGAAAGACATCTTCCTTATATTACTTTTATTCTTATTTTAACATCTATGTACTCAGAGCTCCTATTACTACAGTTCCTGTCACGACTAATTCCTGAGTCCCACCCCCAGAAAGGGGGAGGCTAACTCAGCTGTACTGTGTTAACTCAAAACAAAACACTAATATTATTTAAGCAGAAAAACAACTTATTAATCTTAGTGCAAATCATACAATTTATCAATGGCACTTATTCAAAACTATATCTAAGGGAGACTCTGAGTTTTCGCTTAAAATTATCTTAAAGCTAGTAAAACAAAAAAAAATAAAAATAAAAATAAAAATATTTTGTCTTTTAGCACAGTGGACAAAGACGGTGGGGACATTTTCTTTCCCATTTTTTCAGTTCTAATACGGGGGTAATTTTAATTAACTAATAAGGGATTTTTAAATACCCTTCTTTCTCTCTTCACTAAAGTTTGGACATGTATAGGGATTATTTCCTTGTTTCTGGGATTTCATCAAGATTACATGGTTTTTTAAAGTAGTTTAAAACTTTTATTTTTTTAGGACTGTTTTCTCTTTCTAGGACGACTTTTATTTTCTCTGTCTAAGACGACTTTTGTTTTCTCTGTCTAGGACGACTTTTGTTTTCTCTGTCTAGGACGACTTTTGTTTTCTCTGTCCCTTGCTCATGAATTCTTGCTAGGCGCGATTCCACGGTTTCTCTCTGGGATTTCATTCATTTTTTTTTTTTAATTTACATGGCCTTTTAGAGTGTTTTGTTTTAGCATTATTATTATTTGAATTATGATTTAATCTTTGTGTCCATTAAGTTCTCCTATCAATTGGTCTCTGAATAGTAATTGCATATTGAAATAGTAAATGTTTTGACTTTACACACAGTAAAACATGTTTTGTTTCAGGAGTAGTTTTTAAGGCTTAATTTTAAGACAAATCAATGCCCCTAATAATGATAGGAATAGAATTTATTAAGATAAGGTCTCTTACAGAAATTACTGTTGATGTTATGGTCTATATCATTTTAAATGTGTATACATGCTAATACTCTACTTAATTTGTTTGCTAATGTTCTACATGAGTCATAATTTTACTGTAATTAACTCAATTTTGTCTTTTGAAGAAAAAAGAGAAGTAGATAAAGTAATGTTATGATCTAAACTGACTTTTGATCTTAATTTATGTTTGTTATTAGTTACACACTGAAATCATAGTGGTTAAGGTTACTTTTGTTAAATATGAGAATATGTTTGTATTACAGATTTCCAACAAGGAAATAGACTCTGCATGCTCTAGTTGTCTGTAGAAGTACTATATATATGTTATGTTTGTGTAATTTGTTTAGGGTTCATAGAAATAGGATTTCTTAGATGATAACTTAAATAATTCGGCCCCGTTTTTATTGTAAACAAATGTTAGTTAGGATGATGAAACTGAAATAAGAGATATTTCAGTGTGGTGGGGAGGGATGTCGTAGGACTTTTGGGACTCGCCATCTGGCGTATCTCATATCTCAAGAGGGTGAGAGATATAAACCAGTCCTTTATTCCCCATACAAGCCACGCCCCTGCCCTTGGGGTATTTCAAGAACCACCCAGGGCAGGCACAGTGAGTTGAGTTAGAGACCGGGCCTTGCCAGCAGCAGAGTTAACACAGTACAGCAGAGTTAGCCTCCCCCCCTTCCGGGGTGGGACTCAGGAATTAGTCGTGACAGGAACTGTAGTAATAGGAGCTCTGAGTACATAGATGTTAAAATAAGAATAAACTATGGATAAGAAGATGTCTTTCACCAACCACGCTACCATAATTATAATAAGTATATATACGTAGGAGGTAAATACCCTACGTCAGTGGTGACACTCGGTGGGATACTATCCTACAAAGTGGTGTCCTTAGATGGGATAATAAAAATACATTACGTCACACACAAGAACCATTTTTTCCCTTATAAGGAGAGTGGATAAGAAGGCAAAACACTGACTCTTTGGGAAGAAAAAATACAGAGGGAAGGATTCCCAGTCCCTTCGCTCCACCCCATTTAGTCGATTCTTACGATACGCAGGGGAACACGGAGGTAGTAATCTATTCCCTTACTTCAGGGGGAATAATAATAACATTATTATATAATAACAATAATACTATATAATATTATCATATAATAACAATAATGATAATGGTATTTATTCTTATTATCATTATAATCATCAATTCTATTATAAGACTGATGCAGGAAATTAATCTATATACATGAGAATTATATATATATATATATATATATATATATATATATATATATATATATATATATATATATATATATATATATATATATATATATATATATATGTGTGTGTGTGTGTGTATATATGTGTGTGTGTGTGTATATATATATATGTGTGTGTGTGTGTGTGTGTGTGTGTGTGTGTGTGTGTGTGTGTGTGTGACATCGAGACAGGAACTGACAATTGTCCTCATCGGGCCCGGGCACCAAAATACCACAGAGAAGAAAAATATAAGTTTAAAAGCAAGGAAAAAATAAAAGAGTGGTAAGCAATTAGAAAAGGATAAGCTGAAAGAGTAGTTAAAAGATGAAAACCTAGAAAACATGGCAGAATTAGGTTTGGAATACTAATCAATCTTTGAAGCAGACAAAAGCTTATTAGCCCAGCACTTTATGTCAATAATAAAATTTAACTAATTAACATAATTTCAAAGTAAAATAAAAATTGCATAGACTAACCCACAACAACGATGGAATATATAAAACGATTTTTCAAGTTTTGAATGACCTTCAAATGCAAAATATAAATAAATAAATAAATAAATAAAATAAAAAAATAGACCAGCATAAAAGAGAGAAATTCCAAGAGCAAAAGAAATTATGAGCTCCAAGAAAAGGCCATGTAGCTCGACTTCTTCTCAGAATAACAAAAATAACCATTAACCCAAAGTTCAAACCTTTGTATCTTCTGCTATTCCGGAAGGAATCCTTCCCATGCAACAGCGGCAGCTGCCTTCAACCTCTCCCATTTATCTTTAATAAATAACATGTTTAATGAAACTTTTCCTCCAGAAATTATAGGTAAATTATTAAAATATAATTTATTAAATTGATAAGATCAAACATAATCGAATTATTAAATTTTATTCATAAAGTATCAAATAGCGAAAGTATTGCTTTCCCGATCGTGAGTCCACGTCACGGAGAGAAGGGAGAGGAAGGTGGAAAGGAGGGGCTTGGGAATAAATGAGAGGGGAGGAAAGGAGTGGGAAAGGGATGGGGGGGGGATACAGGTTTCTCCGAGAGGTGTGTTGAACCATGAGTCATGTTTTTGTCAGTCTTGTATTTGCATTAACAACAAGTAGACTTCCATTCGTCATCTTTCGTGCAAATAAAACAAACGAAATCGAGACGAGGATAAGAGTAAATTCGACGTAAAAATGGCGAGTCCCGCCATTCGGCAAAGGACGAAAAAGAATGAAATATACACGAATGATTAGGAACACTGACAGGTCTATAATGCGAGCATGATCGATTATTTCATATGAGTGAACGATAAATCACGGCGTGAATATATTTGTGAAATAAAAGCTCAAATAATGTTCTAGGATCCCGTAAAGCAAGACCGATAAATGTATAGTTTCTGAGCATGTCCGTTTCTGAGCAGCTGTGTATGAGCGCGGGTGGAAGAGGAACAATATTTTCCCCGATAAATAAACCCTTTTGGAAGCTAAACAGTTCAACGCCTTTGGAAGAAAATGATTTAATTGTTTTTATTCATCCTTATTACCGTCGATTCTCATGAAGTAATTTTGGCTCTTGTGGAAAAGAATTTGTTTGCCAAATATTCTCCTGTCCCACCTCGTCGAGGGAGACGCATGACGTGTTTGGCAACTATCCCACACATACAATCAGTAGGTTTTGGAGGTTGGTGTTAAATTCATTGCCCTCAGAAGTAAACTCAAGTTCGCATACAGTGTAGAGAATCGTTATTGCATTCGTTAAATAATCCTACGTTAAATCCGAAGTAATCCCTTGGTTGAAAATCCCGTAAACAAAGTGTAAACTGGATTAGGCTAAGTTTTATATCCGAAGTTAAATTATTTAGGCCTATCTACCTTTAAACCTGTATTGTCAACATTTCAAAGGAAGTGCTGGACCATCATCGCTACTACTGGTAATTTGTTGATCAATAAAAAGAAAAGAAAAAATCCTTAAGTTTGTTAAAACGCACAATTTTTTTCTAAATTCGCGTATTTTGTCAGATAAGGGAAAAATATCATCTATCCTAGGATTACGAGTTCTATCCTTATGGCCGTCCCATGACTCAGGATTTAGAGGACTCTAGGTCCTCGCCAACGCCCTTCGAGGCCTGTGGTGTCGATCCACTGCCTATTGAGGAAGTGCCAACGGAAGAGATGGAGCCATTTTGGTCCCTCTCGCCTCGTGCCCTTGTGGCAGGATTTGCGGTGTTGGTCGGAGTTCTTATTTTTCATCCTAGTAAGTTTAATTTTTACTTTAATAAATGTGTGAGAAATTGAATGCAAATATGTATTTACCTAATTGTATTCACACATGAGAACCCAATGTATGTACCGCTGTTTCTTGGTATGTTTTTGTTGTAATATGGTGCGTGTGTACATTTATAATTATTATTGTGCAGTCCTACTCTGCCCACACATACTATCTATCTCTCTATCTATCTATCTGTCTGTCTGTCTGTCTGTCTGTCTGTCTGTCTGTCTGTCTATCTATATATATATATATATATATATATATATATATATATATATATATATATATATATATATATATATATATATATATATATATATATATGTGTGTGTGTGTGTGTGTTTAAAGTGTTTAACTCCGTATCTAGGTTACCATTACTCTGTTATAATGTTGCTTAATATTTCTGAGTCAGCCACAAAAATTACTGTTGCAAGCACGCAAAGAACTATTGATCAATAAGTTGACATATCAACTCTCTGGAACTGCTACACGAATTATTACATTGTGACGATTGCATGATGAAAACAAAATTAAATACTACATTTAAGCTTATTTACGAAAACCAAGATATATGCTATCAGCGAAAAAATAGACTGATATATAATTTACATTAATGTACAGTACTTCATTTAGAGAAATCAAAAGTATATCTAAATCTTCAAATATACAATGAACTATTTTACATATACATACACGCGTACGAAAAAAAGTCCCACCATTTTGAAAATTAGAAAAATTTATGCATAAGTTATCGAGAGAAATTTTTTTTTTTAATTTAAGAAAACTAGAACTGTAATCATATTGACTCATATTTCTAAGTTCATCCTCCCGTCGTTTTTTTTTTTTAAAGGCTATGAAATTCTATTAAATTATATTCAATAGTAACACTCAAATTCCCACATATACTGTATTAATTACACGAATATCCACAGCACATGTAGATACTAAGGACGTGATATAACTTCCAAAAAGACAATATAATTACTTAAATGTGACTCGTTGTGGAGACAAAAATATCACAAATAAATCCTTAGCTTTGACAGTCTTGACACGTAGGCCATATGACATCAGTAACGGAAAAAGGATTTTTTTATTTTTTTTTATTTTATTGTGACACCAGGACGGGCCCCCAAAAAAAATCATACAATAAAACAGCCCTCATCGGGCCTGGGCACGAAGAATACATAAAGAGAAACAGAGATGGAGAGTATAATGACTTGTCAGATGTGAAGGGATTGTCGTATGACTTTTGTCATGCTGAAGCCAGCCCGCCATGCTGAAGCCAGAATCTGAAACTTGTAACAGCTCTTGAGGGGTGATGGTTAGTCGAGGCCACGGATATTCTATTACATGCCCTCACTTTTAATGAGTTTTGTGCCGCCCATGTGTCCCCTTGGGACCACCAAGAGTTGTGGCTAGGCACCTGGAACTAACCACAGGCGCCATGCACCCCCCCCAAGAGGCCTACAGGATAAGGGACCCTCGGTCCTCGAAAACACCACAAGTTGTGAAGAGAAACATGTGGGGCTAGGGTGAAATAGAATACTCTCCCCACTTGTCTTCTGCGGTGAGGCCGGCGTTTGTAGAGGGCGTCAAGGAGATATGTGACCGGACCCCTGAGGCTTGGCATCCGACATGGAGTACCTGAGGGTGGGAAAGGCCGAGAGTTAGCCCTTTCCTAAACCACACGAGACATGAACTTGTGTTTCGTACGCAGGAACCTGCCCAGGAGAAATGCCCAATAACTTCCCCCCCCGGAAGTAGGAGGGATTCCACTTTGAACCTGGCGCTGATTTGCTAGGATTAGATCTGACTGATTTCATTGGAGAATTGGATGTTAAGCCACGCCCTGCCCCTGGGGGTATTTAAAGAGCCACCCAGGGCAGAGACACTTAGTTAGCAGTTTGCCAGGGGCACGAATAGATCCTAGTTTGTGAAGTCATAGGGTGGGGGCCATTGGGCCATTGGGCCATTGGGCCACTGGGCCATTGGGCCATTGGGCCAGTTGAGGCATAGGGGCATTGAAGCGTCGAAGTTGTGTTGTACTCTAGAATAAATATAAGTAAAGGATTCACTGCGTGTCCATTCTTACCTCGTACCCTTCAGGCACTAGCATTTATTAACTTGTGACCACGCTACCATAATTATAAATATAGATGTACGTAGAAGGAAAAGCCCTACGTCAGTAACCCAGTCATCTTATAAAGTGTGAGTTCAAGTGGAAGTCCAAAACTCATACGGCAGTGGTGTCATTAGAAGGGGATAATCATAAAAGCCATACGTCAGTGGTGGCGTACGCTGGGATAAAAGAAACCCATACGTCAGTGGTGGCTTACGGTGGAATAGCAATATCCCATACGTCAGGATAAAAGATGTGGGATGAATATCCTATATAATAATTTCACTTACTGAGATCTAATTTTATGACTAAAAAAAAATGAAGTTCTCGTAACACGAGATATGTTT